>VZRI01000215.1:0-28834 GCA_013397515.1 Upupa epops
TTGGGAGTTAAGGTGTATGATAATATCAATCACTATCGGAGGTCCATTGATATTTCTCTGGCAGGTGGAAGTAGCCAATCCTGGAGTAAAAATGAGTGGACACCCCAACACATCATAAAACATTATGGACCTGCAACCTGGAATCCTAAAGAACTCATTAATGGTGTTCGAGAACCTACCTATAATCTAAATCATATAATTCGTTTACAGGCTGTATTGGAAATTATTACTAATCAAACAGCTGCAGCCCTTGATTTGTTGGCAGACCAATTCAAATGTGAAATGCAATTTATCAACATTGGATGGTTCTCGATTACCTGTTAGCTGAAGAAGGAGGTGTTTGTGGTAAATTAAATGTTTCTAATTGTTGTTTAAAAATTGATGACAATGGCAAAGTGGNAAATTGATGACAATGGCAAAGTGGTTAAACAAATCACAGCTGAAATACGGAAGTTATGTCCCCGTCCAAACCTGGAAGAGCTGGGACACTGACCTGTTTTCTTGGCTCCCTGGAAGCCTGTGGATAAAACGGATCCTATTTTATTTGTTATGTGGATTAGCCGCGTTGCTGTTTTTGTCATGTGTTAATCCATATTTTATACAATTAATTCAGCATGCAAGTTGCTACTACAGTTTAACCTGATGGCGTTAAGCAAATCTGAGCTGTATGCCGAACCGCGCAGTCAACAATAAGGATTATATAGTTAAACTGTAAACACCTGGTGAACAACAATTTAATAATGAATAAGAACCTGAAAACAATGAATTGTATAACAATCCAGCAAAGTTGCATGTGACACCATTGGGAAACAGAACAAAAACACCCCCACCCGTGAGTCTAGCATAGTCCTTTGGAGATTGTCGGGGTGGCAAATGACCTTTTATCCTTTTGTCCATCGTATTTCTTTTTCACGGGGGCAGTAACAATAAAAGAGTCCAAGAAAATATTATGTGCCACATGATAATTAACCTTTTTCTTTGTTTAACTATAAAGCTGTCTCCTGTACCTCAACTAGGACTTGAGGGCGTGTTTGCGGCCTTTGCAGTTCTGGACGAGAGGAAGGAGGAGACGGTCTTCTACAACATCCAGTAGACACACACTTGTATTTTGTGATGGAGATCACTACCATAAGCAAAAACAAAAAAATCCCGACCAGCAGAACGGTGCACAAGGGATCATCTCCGATTCCCATTTTTCCGATTGGGTAGGTAAATCAATTTGGGGCTTAGGCCCAGGCTAATGGTTCAACCGAGGCAAAAGTCCGAGGGTATAAGGAGCAGAAGTACCCTCTCTCTCCCACCCCCCTCTCCTAGAACGCATGCATAAATTCTAGATTTGGACCTGGCCTTGTATTTATCTTGTGGCTTGTCATCCAGGTATACTGGAACTTTTGAGACCCCTCAACCACACATGCGCTTCAGGTTAAAGGCGTGGAAATCCATTTTTCTACTGCACAAACTGACCGCAATCCCCTATCGCTACTGACCAGGTCGACTGACTCCTCGCATTCCGGTCAAAGCAATGGAAAACCTGTGTATCTGGGTACCGTTCTTTTGCGTAATCTCATCATTATTAGGTATTGCTATAATTATTCTTGTATTATGTCTCTTTTATGATCTTTTTGTTTTTATATGTCCATGTAAACCTTTATCGCCCTGTTGTCATCCAAACACTGAGATGCAAGAACCTACTGAAAAACATGTATCGCTTCTAAATTGTTAATGTTTGTTAATTCCTAGTTATTGTTGGTTATTGTTGATGTTATTGCTTATTGAAAATAGTTAATTGTTAAATTGTTAGCTATCACATTCTATTTCCTTTCCTTCTTCCTTTCTGTATCTCTACTTTCTATGCCACCACAGAGCACCATCCGTAAGACTGCAATGTTGAGCCACGGGGTGGTGTAGAGGACTTCGTCAAGACTGTGTTTGTAGCAGATGTCTCAACATTGCTGGAACATCTTGCCTCAATGGATGTTTGCCTCACCATTTGCTGCAGTGATACAACATCGCTCCAACCACAAAACCACACATCTCCTGTTTGTACCCTTACCCTGGCACATGCGCCCAGACCCAGGGATGAAAAAATACCCCACAGAGACGGTATTGGGCATGTGCACCACTGCTGAGTGGTGAGTAAGACTGAACAAACCAACTTCTTGAATATGCTAATCAATTCTTAGAAGATGAAAGGACCCCTCAATAAAAGAACTATGACTACCAGCCTCCAGTGGAATTCCCCACCTGTCGTGAAGTCGATTCGGATTTATGGGACACCGCAGCTCCGTGGTGGTAGCTATTGCACCTTTTACTTTACTATTTTTTCCTTCTCTTTCTCTCTTTTTCCTGCCTCTATGTGAACGTTTTGAAACTAGTAAACTTTTTTTCTTTATGGCATCTGACCTTGTTTGTGTTTTAATCTCACTCAGGGAATACTAAAGAATCTCCCCAGACCTGACCATTCCGGGTCTGGACACTGAAAGAATCAGATATTTTAAGATTATTATTGTCTTAATATTTAGGGATACTGCACCTATTTCTGTTCATTTTTTTCTGTGTATGGATGGAAAACAAAGTGCTTTTTGGGCATAAGCACTGAAGTTGCACTCCTAACTTCACAAACCTTCACTTCTGATACAGTTTGGCATTGTCTCTACATGTCTCCACTGTTGCTCGCTGCAGTGATTTTACTGTGTATCATAATATAAGTTGTATTAAGCCAAGACAGTGCCAGTGGAATCATATCAGTTTTTACTCGTTAAAGTATATTTCTGTCCCACTCACATGGGCTAACAAGAGTTGGCAAAACAGTGAAATAAAAAAAAAATCCAGGGATTACCAATCAGGTGAGGGAGTCAGGAAAAGATATTTTAGTAATTTGTAACTCAATTTGATGTGGTTTAGTTACTTTTACAAAAGGGAAACCTATGGTACATTTGGGTTGGTAATATGTTCACTGAAGTGATGTTTATACATACATTTTTGCTTCCTGTTTTTGCTTTATTCAGTGTTAATCATGCTTTGGGAAATCAGCATCAGTTTACTCCATTTTATAGCAATTCAAAAAGAAAGCCTCTTAACCTGAATTAAAATCCCCAAAACTCACAAAACTTGACGTCTTCATATTGCTTGAAGTCTTGTGGCTCCATTGCTGTTCCATAAGAAAACACATTACAGTGATGCCATATGAATCAAGTATATGGATATGTGATTGCACATGGCCTAATACAGGATACGGATATATCACTGTCAAATCACAGATTGTATATATGTGCAAAAATTCATGAAGTTTTATAAATGCATAACTTATATCTAGCTACCTTGGATAGCTATGGAAATATACACTCACACTGATGTCACATTATATCAAATGAATGATAACTACTAGATCATGGTTGAAAAAAATCAATCCAATTTACTTGTTTAGTTTCTAAAACAGTTATTTAACTCAATGATTACTAAATACATTGGTCCCATGAGTTAAGCTCAGAATGTCTCACTCACCTTGCTACAGTACTATAATCAAGTCTTTTAATTAAAATAATCTCATGTTTCTAGCTGTGAACATTTTGCAGAACATAATAATAAACTATCAGAATCTTAAGAAAAACATGTAAAAAAATCTAGAATAGCTATTCTTCAAAATGTGATCATTCTGATATAATTAAAACATATTCCATTCAATAATTCTATTCTGTGTTATATACTTTACATGTAGTCTCAGAGATGTGGTTCATGCAAGTAAAGTGGAAAGATAAGTTGTCTTCATGTCATTCCCCACCACAACTATTCATACCACCTGTTATAAATATTCTATCAGTATTTAATCTTCTCACAACTATTTCCATAATAAGGACAAATTTTCCAACCAGATGGACCTTTCCAAGAGGCTAAAAACACATTTTACAAGGACTGAATCTGTTGTGAGTTGATAATTAATATGAGAAAAAGTACTTGACAAAAAGGGTGAATGTTAATTTTTTAATGATGTATCATGAATTAGCTAGCTTAGGAGCTCAGCTTCCTACTGCCTATATTTTCTGATTAAAAAAATTAACAGTCCAAAGGTTTTCAGTGGCTGTTAAGAACAGCTAAATGTACAATTTCCTGGTCTTAATTTGAAGCATAGTGTAACATTTTCATGCACTACTTCTCTCAGCAGATACAGACTTAAATTTAAAAAAAAAAATTCTATCAGATGGTACATTTTTTCAATGGCAGAAATGTTTCTCCTTTTTCTCATAGCCATTTGAAACTCATTTACCTATAAATCCTCCATCTGAATTCCAGTGGTTTGAGTTAGCTACATGGGTGCAGACTTGGAAGATAGTGTGAATTTGGCTTTTGTCAGCTTTTCCATTAGGAGTATCCTCTTACAGCAGGGTGGATTCAATGGAGTAATTGGCCAACCCCACAGCTGTGATTGAAATACCTGCTCAAAGTCAGAGATTTTAAATGCCCTTGCAATAGTGTTGGGCATGTCCCGATGGGTCAAATGTGGTGGGGCCAGGCAATGCTATGGTGTTAAAGTCTCCATCTGCCCCTCCCAAAGTATAACTCCATCTTTTTTGGGGTCTTCTTACGTCTCAATAACTTCAAATCCTGCCCCTACCCCTGATAGTTGCAGGGGAACCAGGCCAAGGGACAATGGCAGCCATCATGTTCCATTCACTTGGTAATTAAAATTGCCTTTTGCTGGGGAAGGTTGATTAGGTTGAAGCTTTTCACCAACAACATTTGACTTGGCCAAATATTCCATGCCCTTGATGTTTTCACAAAGCTTCACCTTCTAGCTGCAGCATCTTCAAACTGGATTTAATTGGCTTTTTCCCCGCTTGTCCAGAATTAAGTCATCAGTTATCTTCTTCTCACCAGTAGATTCTCTCATCAGTAACTTCTTTGTTTCAAGAGATGGTTTAGTGATAAGGGGTTGTAGGGCAGATGTCTGTACTTGATAATCTTGAAGGTCTTTTCCAACATTGATGATTCTATGACAAATGTAAAGGCCTCTGAGACCTCTTAATTGTCAAAGAATTATAAATGTTGTACTTAGTGTATTAAGGTGTATACTTACTATGTTTTTACTCTGAACTATTTACCTCTTTATACATTATGAGAATTTTTCATATATGAATATACATTTTGAAGCTATAATATTAGTATTTACTGACATTTATGTTTTGTAAAGTATATGCTTATGATTACAAAGAGTGTCATATACATTTTTATTAGCCCAGAGTCTGATGCTGTCACTGTTTCAAAATAGACCTGTTTAGGCAACTACTTTATCATCATAGCATTATATTGCTTAGGTGTTTTGTTTTTTTTTTTAACTAGTAAAATTTATAATCCAAATTAAATCAGAAAAAAAAAAAGATATGACCTGGCACGGGCTGAAAGCTCACAGTAAACAGTAAGCTGAAAGGATTAGATAATTTTCCTGAGGTCTTACATGCTTGTGTAGGTTGTTCCTATAGCTCAGCTTCCACTCCAAGTCATTGGCCTGTGTAAATTAATGAGTAAGCAGACAAAGAAGGAATGCACATGTGTTTAGGGTAAGACACAAAACCTCTGTAAGGTGTTTAGCTCATTTCAGGAACAAATTACATTTCTGATTATGTTCTTTGTGGTACACTGAAACTTTCAATGTCCTATTTAGAGTACACAACTTTATTCACATAACATCAAGGCAATAATATTGCATTTATATATGTAAATTATGACATAAATTTACCATGTGATCAAACTCATCATGCCAGATGTTCTTCCCTCTCTGAAATTACAGTAAAAGCATATTCTAATGCCATTTGAGACTGAAACAGACATCAGCAGCAGATGATCAGATAGAATCTGGTTTCTAAACACAGGGAAATAAAAACAAGGAATACTTATGTGAACTTACATCTAGCTAGAACTCATGCACAAACACATGTATGTTTTAGGACATCTGTTCTCCTTAAAGTACATTTCCATGGCAGAAGTGATAGGAAATACCTGAAATCCAAGGAAGCAAAACCAATAACCAGCTAACTCATCTCCTTCTCACCAGCAACCCTGTTATGGGCTTCAGCAGCTGCTTTCCAGTAGTCCATAAGTGAAAAAAGCCCTTTTAAGCACAAAATTGGGAGCTTCATGAACAAAAGTAGGTCCATTTCTAGGTATCATTGTTCTCAAGTCCCTCTTTACACATCATGCTCATTTTGCAGGCACTGCATAGATGATCCAGTCTTGCAGAGATGCAAAAAGGCCTCATGCCTATTAAAAACACAGAATATATGTTACCCAAGTGGCTTGGAGTGTTTGGGGACATCTGAAAGATCCCTTCTTGGGCTTCCACAGCCAATGTGGCCTCCAGGGATTCAAAGCTCCTTTCCTGTGAACCATTTCTCCATGGCACTCCAAACTTTGTAGTGAACTTGTTGCCTTTTATATGAGTCAGATGCAAATTCCTGTCGGGGCTTGCACTACAGTAATGTCTGTACCTATATATTTATTCACTTGTTTAGGCACTTGTGATGCTGCAACCATATAATTTTGACCTGTCATTCTCATTCAAGTCAAATGAAGTTGCCAGACTGCAGGGACCATAAAAAATCTTACAAAGCTCTATTCTAGTATATAGTCTGTCAAGATAAATGTAAACAAAAACTCGTAAGTAAAAAATTGATTTTAAACCTTGGGTTACTATGTCAGAGTCAGGCAAATTTTCTGAGCTAATTTCTTGGTCTTCACATAAGATAGTTAGGTGTCACAGAACTACTGCTTTTCTTATTAATGTTATTGTGCATGTAATACTCAAAACACATTCAGTTCTCATTAATCTCAGGAGAAATCTGTGAGTTAAGTGAGCTTACTTTGAGATTCATTTGGCAGGATAAAATCCTAGTGTGTGGGTGGAGGTTGTGGTGGGTGTTCCCTTAAATCCCCTTGTATTTATAAAATAAAGTTTATAATTTGAAAAAAGTTAGAAGACTAATTATGGAGCTGGTAGGAATATCTTAGGACACTTAGGTATAGGGAATTGTACATTGTTTCACTAGAAAAATTACAGTAATTTCAAATTTCTAGGTTACTTGTACTCCAGTCAATTTCAGTGAAAAAAATAAAAATCAAACCTATTGATTGAAGTGGGTTTTTAAAGAATACTTTTGTTTCTATTTAAAATAGTTGATTGACTTTAACCTAGATTATCACTACCAAATATTTCCATCTCTTTTCAAAATGAAAGCTGAGCTACGTGTCTTAACAGGAATCTTGACAAATAACAGGTTAGCTGTTGCTTAACATAGAGCAATCATGCCATTGTCCATCATTAATCTGTCTTTGCAGTGTTGCATAAGCGCTCGTGGGAAAAGCACAAGGCATGTCCAAACAACAAATTAAAACCCAGTGAGCACATTAGCTTCTGCTAAACATCACAAATTTAGAAGGCATAATGATTTGAACTCATCAAAAGGAATCTCTGAAACTCTGTTGCCTTAGTGAGCAGGAGATAGAGGAGAAGTACTATATTAAATGAAAGCCTACCTGTATAATTCTTCTACCCTAGTGAATACACACATATAAAAGATCACTGTCCAAATGAGACTGTCCCAAAAGGATCTTGATGCATTTCAGAGAAGGTGAACTGGGCAGATACCTTGAGATTCCCATGACAGAAAGACTGAACTGATTGGCAGGCTTGGATTGAGCAGCTGAGGAGTGGCTCCTCCTCCTCCTTGCTACTGCCTCAGGCCTTCTGCAGTCAGAAGCTGCAGGATCAGGAACATCCTGAGCATTTGCTTCACACTGAAAGCTGCAAAGGAGCTGCCATTGGAGGTGACATTTTGGTCAGTTCAACATCTGCAACCAATGACAGAGTGCAAGGTGGGAGTTGGTCTGTTCTCTAAAATGACAAGCAACAGAATAACAGGAAAAAGCCTCATATTGTGTCAGGGGAAGTTTAGGTTGGTCTTTACAGGAAGGACTGTCAAGTACTGAGATGCTCAGGAAGTAGTAGAATCACCATCCTGAAGGTATGGTACTTAGGGATAACTATTAGTGATGATCTGGCACTGCTGAGTTAATGGTTGGGTTTGATGATTTGAAAGATCTCTTCCAAACAACAACCAACCTGTGATTCTGCATAGTCTAGTTCTGATCCTTCCTCCTCACATCAAGCCCAAATCTACCCATTTCCAGCTTTGTTCCATTCCCTCTAGTCCTGTCACTACCTGAGATCCTAAAAAGCCCCTCCCCAGCTTTTTTGTAGCCCCATTCAGATACTGGAAGGCAACAATAAGGTCACCTCGGAGCCTTCTCTTCTCCAGACTGAACAGCCTCAACTCTCTCAGTCTGGCCTCATAGGAGAGGTGCTCCAGCCCTGTGATCATCCTTGTGGCCCTCCTCTGGACACGTTCCAGCATGTCCACATCCTTCTTGTAATAAGGGCTCCAGAACTGGATGCAGTACTCCAGGTGAGGGTTCTCACCAGAGTGCAGTAGAGGGGGAGAATCACCTCCCTCAACCTGCTGGCCACACTTCTTTATGCCTCTGTCCATGTCACCAACAAAGATGCTGAACAAGACTGGTCCCAGGACTTATCCATGAGGGACTCCACTTGTCACAGGCCTCCACTTGGACACAGACCCACTGACAGCCACTCTTTGGGTGCAGCCATCAAGACAGTTCTTTACCCATCTCATGGTCCACCCATCAAACCCATGTTCTACCAGCTTGGAAACCAGAATGTGGTGCAGAACAGTGTCAAAGGCTTTGTTCAGGTCCAGGTAAATGACATGAGTTGCTCTCACCTCATCCATTAATGTGATAATGAGATCCAACTGAAGTAAATGAGGCTTCCTTTGATGGGCTTGCTATGTTTTCTTCATTGTGTAGTCCTTGTACATTACTTGGGAGTTGTTTGACTTTCTTTAATGCCTTATTGAAACATAAAATGTTTCAGCGATCCATGTCTTATTCTGAAAGAACAGTAAAACAAGAGCCTTTACACTCACTTTAACCATCTTGCATTATTACACTTTCATTATTAGTTGGTTTTCACCATGCAAGGTATCACTATTACAATTCACTTTGAGCTGTGAGACCCTTCTGTTTGAATTATATATTAAAAAGTGGAAAAAATCATGACCTTTAAAATGTATCAATGATTGTATTATTAGTGAAAGAAAATGTAAAAAAACATAAGACAAAACACATAGCACTTCTCTGTGTACCTAAGAGAGTCATACAACACTCAAAAATTCAATATTGTTCAAATCTTTGTGGCTTTAGAAATAAATGTGGATCTCAGCAATGTGGGCATTTTATTTGATAATTTATCCATCAACAAGCCATATCTTTTCCAAATTAAGCTTTTCAAAACCAATCATCCACCTACAGTGAATATTCTCATCCAAGTAAAAAGAATGGAAGAAAGATTTCAAAAGAAAAGTTGACATACACTGTCTGGTACTTCTGTTACAAATTTTGGAGTACATTTTAAAAGTTGTTTGAAATTATATCATTATTTCATTTTTTTCCTTTTTATATCTTTGAGGTGAGTTTTTGACAGACATATTAGCATTTCCTTTCTTCATATTTGAGTACTGAATTTTCTTTAATTGCCATGAACATTCTGCCTGCTTGAAGAATTAATAAACCACTACTGTCAACTTCTGTATGCATATGGTCCGCTTACGCATGAGGTATCATAGACTGAGAAGAGTAAAGAATTTCTGTAAGTAAATCAACATAAATGGACCTAGGAGTCTTTCAGAACGTAGCATGGAATGTCAGTTAAGAAGTATTAATTTTCCTCTTGGTTTTTCAGCATTCTAAATTTCTTTTACTATGTCTAAGGAAAATAAACATATCTGAGTGTTCCACTCATTGGACAAAATCATGTATATACTATTTCTGGGACAGAAACTCTTCTGGCTGGGGTAAATATTACAAATCTCCTGTTATTGTGAGCAAAAATACTTTATATAAAATTTCTCTTGATCTAACAGAAAATGCTTTTGTATTGTTTATAAAAATAGCCAATGTTCACTTTACTCAAATACTAGTTGCATGTTATTCAAATAATAGTTACACGTTATTATGCTAATACTAATTACATGTTATAGATCCAGCCATGCCATGTGAGGAGTTTCTCACATGCAAGTTGCATGGAAGTATAAAAAATTCAATATTGATTGTAGGAAAATCTGGCAGTGTTTACCTGTTTCAACTAATTGCCAGGAATAGTACACCACTTCCACATGTTACCCAATAGCACAAATTTTAGCTGTTGTACACCCAAGGTCAAACTCTTTAATTCAAGATTTAGCAGACGTAAAACTGCAAGTACTGACTCTTCAGCATCTGCATGCAGAATGGTTCAGTAGCCACACACTGCACAGGGTAGGAAGTGGAACGGTGTTTGAAACCTGTACAACAGTCTATTTTTAATGTACCAGGATCAAATTAACTTTGGTAATAGCTTTCACATGACATCTATTACTTTGAGTGCTTATAGGCTATGTAACTCTGTTAGGCTTTGCTGACTTGTCATAATCTTCCTTAAATCAAAATGTTTTATTTTTATTCCTATAAAATTTGAAAAAAAAATGTAATTTTAAAGGAAACAAAAGTATTTTTCAACTTAGTTCAATTACAGCAATAATTTCACCTGAGAAATTCAGTACTTCAGAATGAAAAGTTACACTTTAATGACTTTTGCTGAAAAGCTTGTTATGATGAATATTTCTTAATTTTAAAGTCATGCTGATTTTCACACAGTTTATAAATAGCAAAAACATCTTAATAAACAGTAAGTGACAGATCCATACAAAACTATTTCTTTGACCAATTTTTCAGCTCAACTACTATGAAGAAAATAATATATTCACAGCTGTTAACAGAATGTACAATAGCACTGAGTACAGCAAAGCAAAATATTTTTTCCTCATGGAAATACATCCCAAAGCGCCTGACTCTTTCTCCTTTAGTCTCCATGCCATCATAAGGGTGTACCTAGCTTCTGCAACCTGCATAAACTGTGGTAACAGCGCTGCAGAGGAGTGACTGCCATTATCTTAGTTAAAGTATAGCTGGCATATGCAATATCATTCTGGATCATAGCCTTCCAGAACATCTTCCAGGTGTGTCTGTAAATTGCCCTAGGATATGCACCAGAAAGAAAGCTGACTGATGTCTTATTAAACATTGTCTCTCACTGCTGTCTCTTCTCTTGTCTGAGGCAGTTCATATCTTTTATCCTCAGAGTAGTCTTCCAGCGATGCTGGTTAGCAACAGGGAAAATCCTCAGACACATCCTACTTTCCTACACAGTAGCAAGGTGACCTGGTCAAGGACTATGCTTATATGACAGGATAAAATAGAGGACAAAGACCAGTATTGGATTATTGTAACTGATATCAATTGTCAGTAATCTCACCAACTACAGCTTTGGTCCCTGCTACATAGCATGTGCAGGAGCAACCCCAGACACATTTAGGAAGGACAGCAGGACCAGGAGAAGGTAATAAAAATGAGATGAGACAAAAATGCACATGCCCACACACATGTATACATATGCAGAAACATGTGTGTATATATACAGATGTATATACACACAAATGTATTCACACCTGTGCTCTGCTATTTGTCTTCTGAGCTAAGCATAGGCTCTGACCTGTCTAGTTCAATGATGTAAACTGATAGAGTTAACTACTTCTACCCCACAGTGGTTTTAGTCTCATTCATGGTCAAATCCAATGTAAATTACAGTCTTTGGAGTATTTTCAACGCAGAAAGGGGAAAGTTTCATAACAAACACAAGATCAGTTTGGTTTAGTAAATACTATTTTTCTTTTAATACTGAAATCTTTCTCCCTTTTCCTTTTATAGATTAGGAAGTGCTAAAAATAACTCAAATGTTATTCATTTCACTTTTACTTAGTACTCATTTTCCAAGTCCAAATCTTATACCAAGATTTGCTATTTGAGAATTTCATCCATTATTGTAATAGTAGCAGAAGAGGGTCCTAGGCAGAAAAAGAATGGACATATTCATGCAATTAAAAATTAAATCCAAAAGCATAAAACACATAGCCAATGACTATTTTAGAGTGGCTACAATACACTACACAAAGACTCAGTAACATCAAGACATTAGCAAGTATACAATTTTTTATCCCCTTTTTTTGCTATTAAGCTCAAAGGGAATTGTCAATCAGGGTTAGGAAAATGGGGTCTTTGAATCACACTATTTTCTTCCTGAGGCACATGGTGCTGTGGACTAATTAACTTTTTACTGTCTTGTTTGTTAGACCGTTATTTATGAAAATATCAGCATTAATAATCTTTTTGAGATTGTAAATTATTTTTCTGGGTATAATTCAAGCTAAAACGTGTCCAAAACTGTGGCAGTTCTACTGGGCTCCTAATGCACATGCATGTGAACATGCATATTCATTCATGCAACATATACACAGTCATCCAAAATAACAGATTATTAGTTAAAAAATACTCTGTAATGCCAGTTTTTTTATGTCATGCCACGAGTGCATCCCATTTGGACTTTTCTCTCTTCAGTTCTTGCAAACTCAGAAACTTACATTTGTCTATATGCCTGGGCTGCCTGCCAGAAGAGGTCAGCATATTAAGTGTGCCTTTCCATAAAAGTACCTAGCACCTACAAGCCTGGTGAGGCAGCCACAGCTCTGCAGACATGGGGTAGTATAGCACTACTGGTCTACCAAATATTCCACCTCCACATGGAATAGAAAAATTGAACTTTCTTTCTTCCACAAACTGAAGCCAAAGATCAAAGAAGATAATGACAAAACAAAAATCTTCACTCTAGGCATTATAGAGTCAGAAAAGAGAATGAATGCTGAGAGAGAAGAATTACTCTAACATCAAAAAAACCTCTTATATTATTTTTGGCTCTGCTAACACAAGCCAATCCTAGAGGTAGACGTCAACTCCAGTGCAGCCTGTAATACCACTTATAGAATCCTGGATTACCACTGATTTTGTGTAGAGCACAAAATATCTTGCTGTGCCTTTGTATGCTGTGCTCCAACTGTTCTGGTAGCATCATTATCATTATTAGTTCTAACAGTTCCTAAACATTTTCACTGCCTCATCTATTTTATGACTCTTGCAGTGAATATATTACATTATTATATGTAACATGTATTTAGAGAAGTGCTTATGGATTAAAATCTATTAAAGTTTTAAGATGACGATGTTTCTAACAGTGCTTGTTTATTGAATGAGAATTACCAGCTATGACAACAAAACCAAGGAGAGCAGAATGCACCAGCTCCAAATGCCTTGTACTTATATTTCTTATTAAAACTTTGATAGTAGCTCTGCTGAATTCCAGTTTAAATACACATAAATAAAACTGGGCCTGTGTTCATTGAAAAAACTGAAGGTACAGGTACAGTCATTTACAACCACTTCAGCATTTGTCTCATATTAACACATCTCCTAGTGTTTTTCAGTCTGACTTGGAGCAGCAGGTGTTGTTCCATGAATCATGAATTATACCCACTACTTTTTTTTTTTTCTGTTGTGAATTATTTTTCACTGAGGACTACAGTAAGTCTAAATGAAACTTTAATAGATGATAATCTCATCTCAGGTGGGACAGCTTGAGTTAGAATTACCTTCACTGAAACTAACAGTACTAATCTCCATTGCCTTTAACATAAATTATATCTTTTCAAAGAAAATCATGGGCATTTTATATTCATTTAGTACTGTTCCATGAAACAAGTTCATAATAAAGTAGTATTTCTGTGCTGCCTGTTGTCAATTAACTGTGGTGGGCAGCTGTATATGACACGTCTCTGAGTATGAGACTCTTGCTCAGTTCTCCAGCTCCCAGTGGGACAGAGAATGAGGAAAAAAAAGAATAAAAGCAAGAAAACTTGGGGGTCAAAATAAAAACGACCAAAAAAGTGAAGGATAAGTCAAAAAAAGAGAGATGAAAGAAAAAAAAAACCCAAGAGTTACAATCACTCACTACTTCCCACAGGTAGACCAATACCCAGCCAGTTCCCAGGCAAAAGGTCACTCACCTCATTAAAACCATGTTTTCCCTTTTATTGCAGATCATGATGTTATATGAGATGGAGCTTCTCTTTGGTTATTTGTGGTTATCTGGCCAGTTGTGTCCTCTCCTTACTGCACACTCCTTAAGTTTATTCTACAGAGAAGGGCAGAATGAGGATCAGAGGAGACTTTAATGCAGTTCAAACACTGTATAGCAAAAGCTAGTAAGATTAGTCTGCTATCAGTTCAGTTTTTCTACAAATGTGAAACACAGCACCATGTGAGCTTCTATGAAGAAAATCAACTCTATCCTAGACCCAGTGCAACAGTGTTATTATAAACAAAAAATTCTTCAGATTTCATTGAATTTAAGATGGAATTATACTAACTAGTGACTAAAATAAGAATCAAGTTCACACACTTCAGCAATGCTTATTTCTGTGTATTATGAAACTGTATGACTTAAACAGTTTAAAATCAACTATCATTTATTCTGTCTTCTCAGTTTAAACTTCTAGCCAGTTTGTGGCTAAACTGTGGAAAACTTACCATTTTCATCAGTGTTCCAAATCATCTTGGCACTTTTGCTAGTGATGATATATTATGTGTAAACAGCAAATGAAATAAATTGCACATTACAATTTGTATAATCCTTTGCATTGATAAAGAAAATCCAGCAATTCTTGTGGCTTTAGATGAATGTGCACACTCACTAAGAATATAATTAAAGTTAGTTTTTATTATATTTTCTGAATTGAGAACACACTTTAGTATTCTGTATTGTACTCTGAAGAGTCAGTGACTTGTTGACTTGTCCTTTCTGGAAGGAAATCTAGACACAGAAGCTTATTCCAGACCTTAAAACTTAAGCCACACTGCAAAGAGGGGGACTATGCTACTAAGCTAGGCCTTTCTCAGTTTTAACTATGAACACAAATACGAGAGAAATATGAACTGAAAGTTGGTAATCAGAAAAATGGACCCAGAACCTTACACGGGTTGCTGCTGCTGGTTGGGGCAGAATGCTTAGATGATGTGGTAATTCTAGATCCTATTTGGGTTGCATGGAAAGGTGTTTTTTTCACAGGCTCTCTGCAATAACCCTTAGCACTTCCAAGGTGCTATGTTAACTTATGTAGTAACACACTTTATCCTCTCAGCTCATGCTCGCAGTCCAAAATACTGCTTCAGTATTTATTTTCTTTTTGAGTGGATTCATCTTGTTGCTCCCTGGATTGAATGGAAGCCTGATGTCCATCAGATGACTTTGCTGTGATCAACACTGTAGAAGCATTATGAGTTCACTTTTTATTGTACTTCGTAGAAATACTATGGCCAGACTTTCATTAATGAATGCTGCTCCTTTTTCTTTAACCACTTTGTTCAGAGTGCAGCTGTAATACTGCCTACGTAATAACCACAGCCATCAAAATAATATGAAACACCTTTTAACTCTAAGTGGAACAGTGTTTATAATCAGCTTCCCTTTTACCTAACAATCAAAAAACCCCCAGCTCCAACACTAGCAGTCTTTCCACTTTCACAATCCTTTATTCATCTTTCTCCTGCCTCCATAGGCATCATAACTGTACCAGTAATATTTCAAATCACATTCTCTAATAGGTCCCATTAACCCTCATCAGTGGGACGTTTAATTGCCTCATCTGCAGTTCATCAACATGTTGGAATTACGTTTCATTTAATCTATGTCAAATTCCTACAGAAAGTCCAGTTACTATACTTAACATTTCTGTTTATTTTCCTATGCAGTATGTGTTATAATGTGCTGCATGCTGAGAAATCTCAGGTTATAAAATACACAACTAAATCATTGCTTAAAAGCTTTTGGTGATTGCTCATGCCTCTCAGTCCTAATGCATCAGTGAAATCTTTGGAAAATTACAATTTATGGATATTTTAGAAAATGCACATTGTTTATTTGTTTATTTGAATATTAATAATCTCAGACATCATTATTTCTATTGAAGACATGGAAATTTCTCATACTGTGCTGAAAAAGAAAAGGCAGTATTACAGGGATTAGTAATGCAACTAATATGAATCTCTCAGTAAATTAAATATGAAAGAAACAATATAAAAATAGCATGAAAGCTGAAACACAAAAACATTAAAGCATGCTCAATCAGAATTCAGAGTGCCATTTCACTTTTATTATAGATCGTTTGTGCCTAGGTGTTGTAAGAAAGAACTACATTAAGTACTTTTGAACCAAATTCTTTTGCCCATTTATAAAAACCAAAAAAGCCCAAACCCGATGCTATGACTTCATATGAAAAATCCCTGATTTCTTATCTTATAAATTTGCAAAATATTAATGATTTGGCCTGCAAGTTTCTGTAACAGATGCCTGCCTGAGGCTCTCCCTTTAATGGGCAACATTCAGTCAAACAACCCAAACATTTGGAGGAATTTGAGAAAAATTGATATTAAGAAGCATAAGCAACCTCCTGTTATACAGCTGAACCATGCTTTGAAGCCTAGACATCACAATTAGGTGCTTTTACCCCTTTTAAAAGAATATGCGGAAGCCCTGTTCTAAGCCCTTGAAAATTTCGGTCGCATACACATATTCTGGAAAAAATGTTTGCTAGGACTTGCTTTGACCTAATGTAGTTCATAGTTGTGGTGATTCTAGGCTGGGAGAAGGACCTGCTAACTGACCGGTGTAAGAAGCTTTGTGACAGTTCCCTAATGCTAATGTTCAGACCTGTCTCTGCATAAGTCATTCAGCACCTTTGTAATAACCTATTTAAGAGGGAAAGCCTGTTGAGCAACTTCATGGTTTTCCTTTTGTTCCTGTGCAATTCTCTGGTTTTGGGAGCTCCTCTTTTTTGGGGGGAACAAAAGAGAAGCCTTGCATCTTCAGAAATTGCAATTGGACACTACAAAAGACTTTCTCACTATGCAGATAGCACAGTGCTGAAGCAATCTGCTAAGGGGTGAAATCTCTATCCTTTGAGGCTTTGAAGACAGAGACAGAAAAAGCCACAACTAATATTGATCCAGAACTGATATTAGCCTCACTCAGAGCAGGAGCTACATTAGATGGACCACCAGATATCCCTTCCAACACCTACCTGCATGAGCATAGGACACTAAAAATACCCTGTCATTAACCTCTAATGTACTTCAGAAAATCTGAATTGCCTTGAAATAAGAATACATTTGGGCATGCATTACTCGTAACTTCCATGACTACATATTCCACTCAAAAGCTTTTATGTTTACATCATCTTTCCATGAATTCTAGCTACTGGACATCAGCTATGCCAAGCAAGTTGTTCCATTGTAGAAGATGATCTACTATTTAAACCTTATACAAACTCCTTATGTGAAGCTTCATTTGTCTCCAGGTCTTTCAATTTTTACATTTATCAGTTTTATAAATCTCCTGCCCTGTCAAGAGGAGATTTATTGATATTGAGTTAAGATGAAAGAATTTGTGAATATAATCACCAGGACAATAAGGAATTTGTACCTTTTTACAATACCCACAGATTCCAAATGTCAGACACAGGAATGTGGGAAATAGTCCCACGACAGAATGATTTCTAAGAAAAAGGTGTAGTTGGATGGTAATCTAAATGTGTATCAACAAGGCAACTCCATTGCAAAAAGGTACAGACCACACCAAAAGGCATAAATAGCCTGAAAATATTTTTTCTGTTGTACTCTGTTAAAATCTCAGCTGGGTTTCTTTTTCCAATTTTGGACACCACAGATCATGGAAGATGTAAAATTGAATAAAGCTCAGTAGGACAACAACAAAAATTGGGATTCTAGAAAACATAACTGGAGAGAAAAAGACCAAATTATGATTCTTTAAAGAAAAAGAGACAACTAAAGAAAAAGGGGCGACTAAAAGGGGAATTTACTCAAACTATAAAATGCTGCAAGCGGGAGAGAAGGAATAAATTCTTTGTCATGTCATAAACGATAAAATAAGAAATGATGGGTTTAAACTGCAACAAAATTTTAAGTTAGGAGTAGAATATTAGAAAATAGTAATACAATGGCAAGTACAGACAATGCTGAAATCTATCTTCTGGAAGATTATGAACTCTCAAACATTAGAGACTTTCAAAACCAGTGCTCACAGAATTACTGCCAAGTAAGGGAGGCGACAAGATAGTGAATCCACAGAAGTGTTTCTTTTTATTTTTCCTTTGACTCTATGGAAATCAATGACTGTTCCACAAAATACATTGAGTTTTTAATTTCTCCTTTTGATCTTTTATCTTTTTCTGAGGTATCTTATTCTGATGCAATTTTATGTTAGAACCATGTAAATTCCGACTATTTTAACTATTTTCACATTGAAGACTTAGAGGAGTTTGAGTTTTGTGCTCCAAACATACCATACTGTTTATAAGCTTCTGCTCATGAACAAAAGAAATAATAAAGACATTTAATATGAAAACAAGGAGCTACCTCTCCTCATGAAAATTACTCCACAAAATATTTTTCCAGTGCATTGGATGAAATAATTATTTTTTGCAGAAGCCATTGGTGAATAAAAAACAAACAAACAAAAAAAAAAAAACCCACCCGAAAAAAAACTTCAATACATTATTCACTAAGAATTGTGAGCCCAGTTAAAACTGAGATGAAAATATATTATTTATATCGTTTCCAGTCTAATTTTCTACAGTAAATTATTTGCAGACTCTCCTGTTTATTAGCCTCATTTATTTCTGTAATCATCAAGTAGGCACACACTAAGGCATAAACGTAGTTGGGAGGGTGAGGTTATTAAAGCCCAGCTACCCTGTACAGGTGTCTCTGGTGTTGCAAGGATTTGTATTTTGCTTCTGGAGCAAAACCTTTGAAACCAAAAATATTCAGCTTTTTTGAAGATTCTGAGTTTTTTGATTTGACATTAGAATTTAGTCTTTCCAGTTAACAGAGAATAAAACCCACGTCTTTCAAATGAAAATTTCACTTTCCACTGAGTATGCTTTGTATTTACTTAAATTCTTTCCAAGTAAAAAGTGCATGTTTAAAAAATTCCACTCTTCAGGTCAAAACTGTTTCAGTTACTATAAATTACTATTTTTTTCATAGGTTCAACTTTTGTATGTGGGTCATGGGTTTTTTTCAATGCCTGGTAAGGGTTTGAATGCAGTACAACTCAGAAGCAGCTTTTTTTTTTTTTTTTACTGAATTACCACCTGTTCACAAGGCTCCATGAATTCATGAATTTTATCATACCCAGACCATGGGTTCACCATCTCAGCCTCAGCTGAGTATCTCCCTATGAAACAGTCATAGAACAATTGCTACAAGCTTTTCAGGTTCCTCAAAGGCCTTGTACCGTTAGCAATTCTCTCATACTGTGCAGACACAGACGCACTGTGCTGTGGGCACTGCACTTTCACACACACAGAATTTTATCCATATCGTGGACTATTACCCTCAAAACGTGATGACATTCAAATTAATATAGTTCTTACAGCACTGTGTGTGAAACATCAGTGATGGTCTAGGGAACAAGTAAGTGAAATGCAATGAGCATGCAGTTGTACTATTTAAATTCATTTCTGTCGGACAGCACCTCCATATCTGACATTTGTTGTGTCTCACTTACATGTCCCCTGCAGAGATGTATTAACATCATTCATTTCATTAGCAGTTTTACACTGTCTCCCTGGACCAGCACTGACATTGTAGTTGTATAGTCATTCATGTCCTAAATTACCATCACATACTGCCATTGATTTTTTTTTTCCAGTAAGGAATGGCTAGACTCACTATATTATTTAGAACCTAACTCTTCCTGTACAAATTTGCTTGTCAGTAAAGGTCTGAACGGTCCTCAAAGGAAACACACTTGTGAGAATTACCATGAACACAAAGGCAGCTCTTGTCCTATATTACTGCTGTCAGGCAACATAGAAGGTAAAGTGGGGAGAAAGAAGCAAAAATATTCACATTTACATAGAGGAGAGTGAGCAGTACCTTTAGTGACAGAGCAGATAACAGATTTAAACATCTGAAGCAAGATTGGGAGAAAATTGAAATGTTTAGGAAGAAAATTATAATCTGAGAAGCAAAGCAACAGCTGCTGTCTAAACTTGGAGGCACTTAAACCCAAGAGAGACTGCATATTTGAGTTTACAAGAGGTTAGCATTTCTCATTATAAGCATGCCTGAAGATTCCTGTTGGCAGCACCACACCTATCAACAGCGGCTGCTGTAAACAAGTGTTAAATTCCAGGGGGGCTGTCCCTGGGGCTCTTTGTTGTGCTCTGCCACACCAGCCATCCACTGCAATTCTGAGCACTACACAAAATCACAGCTTTTTTTTAAGACAGACCTGCCACATCACAAATAGTGATGCACTCTCATTTTGTAATTGGAAACCAGTTATAAGGAAAGTAGGATCCAGTTATTTTTGCTGCTTTGTAGGAAAGAATGAAAGACTTTTTCTGCATTAATATTCTCATCTCAATTATTATTACATTAAATTATTCTCAACTCAATAATTATTACATTAAATAGTCTTTGAACTGCAGGAACAGAATTAGGAACCCAAGTTTCATTGTGCTCAGGAGAATAATCACTTAGGCACATGTTTTGTTTGTGTTTCCTCAAATTATTTTTGTAACAAGAGCAAGATTACACAAGATGAATGGAGAACAGCTAGGTAGCCTGCAGTGTGTCTAACTAGCAGATACACCTGAACTGAGTGACAGAGATTTAAGTCACCTGTGCTATATAGAGAAAGGAACTCACTTTTTTCACACCTAAAATTAGTAACAGTAGGATACGATAAAACTTTTGCCCATGATTTAAGGCAAAAAAGTGTTTCTGGTTATTTTCACTCTCAGTAACATGACCAATGTAACTAAAAGACTTTGGAACATAGCTGAGAGTAAAATAAACAGATACAAACCCAGTCTTGTCTCAAATCAGAAGTTGAAATAATGTCATATGTTTTGCAACTTATTGAGAGTATATTCGATTGTATTCAAGTCATGCTTCTCCTACACTTAGGGATAAATGTCAATTTTACATGGTTATTTACTTTTGTTATTACCAAAGTAAAGTAAAATGAGCTGTAGTCTACACTCACATGTATTAAACACAAGGTAGTTGGTTAATGCTTAGTACAGCACATCTTTAAAAAAAAAAAGTTATGAAAATAGTAGGTTTTTATGTGCATCATCATAAAATGAAGGATGAAGATAACAGGGTTAACCTTCAAGTCTAATCAGGTCAGCCAGACTTTTAGCTGGAAAAATGATCAAAGATATATATGAATAGGCACCACTTGTATTTGAAACCCAAAGTCGTATTTAGGGACTGGGGAAAAGCTGTTCAGACAATCCTGCTGGAAATTGTGTTGAATTTACTATCTGGACTGCTCAAATAATTTTTTTTATCAGAAATATTTTTAGATGCATCATAATACAGTCTCAGTGATTTTATTAAATACTTCCACACCTCAGCAAACAGAATGAATTATCATTGTATACATTTGTAATTTCTAATAATCTAAGGTTTTTTTAAGCATCTAATTCCTTCTTTGAATGTTCACAGAGATCTCACCGACTTCAAGGGAAATTGTGTGCATGTATCTTGTGACAGCCTTTTCTGTATTATAGTCAGGGTGATGCTGGCCTGGCAGTAAAATTGACATGAATTTCAAAATACTCAGGTCGCCTTGGGCTCTATGACTGAAAGGGAAAATAGAGGCTAACTCCAAAAGGTATTTATATATATCAAGGTATAATTCCCCTTCTGAATCTAGTTGTGTAACTCAGGCAGTAGGGTTCAGCTAACATCATAAACCATGAGAGTGAAGCTCAAACAGCTTATGAATGGCAACTGTCACACTGATTGAATTTCTTCTTTGGTATTCAGTCAAGGGATGTTTGTTATTGCTTATAATATTTGGAAAATCATTTTGGAGTAGAGGTATTGAAAGTCTCACAGATACAAATATTTTATAAAATATTAACTAGCCTAATACAAAGAAGCATCGGAGGCTCATTTTATTTAAACACTTAATTCTCATGGGAGTCCATCAGAATAATAGAAATATAGTAATATTATAAAAAATGTGCAGAATTATAATAGAAAGCAGTTACAGAACAATGACTTAATAAAGGATCACAAAACACATATGGAAATGGAAAGGGCCAAGTAAATAACTCTCTTGTAATGCATGCAGGAAAAGTTTATGTTGCCAACAGCTTTGCAATTAAAATATATGCATAATAGAAAATCTCTTCTTTCCTCTCTTTTACAGAGGAAATGTTCACATCAAATGCTGGAGAAAACTTTTTTCAGGAGCTTGGAAATCAGCTAATACTAAGTATAATAATAAAGTAACTAGTGTGGATATATATTTATCATGTGTTTCTTACTAGGTGATTCAGGATTAAAGTCACATTAGTGGAGAGTCATACATTAAAAATGTAAATTTTGTGAAGAAACACTACTTTACTTTTTGTGGTCAAATACTTTGAGAGAGGTTTCCAATCCACAAAACTGGTTAGACTAAAACCTGTTTGCAGTTGTAAAATATTAGTTTAAAAAGACAAAAAAATATTTACTTTTGCATGTGACTGTAGTCCACGTAATAAGACTGCATTAGAAGACAGGTACAAATACTTCTATCTTATTTTCTGATACTGCATCAGTTCCTTGCAATATTTTTTCCTGTACAAACATCACAATGTTAACTTAGATTTATTTGTAGTGAGACCTAGAGGAAACTATGGGAATTTTCCTACTAGGTTGCCATTATAATCCTCCTTTTATAGAAGCAACAATGTAACCGCCTTCATTAAAGCCATGTCAAAAATTATATATTCAGAAGGGCCCAATACTTATAACTGTTCTAGTTTCAGAGCACCAGAGTACCAACACCTTTAACAAAGACACTTTTCATTACATCATGTAACAGCAGAACTGTAAATTTAAACTCACCCTGTAACTACATGATCACAAGATCAGCTATAAAAGAAATTGAAGGAGCAAGTAGTTGGGGTTAAAGTTCACTGCCAATTGGAATCCTCTTATTCATGTCTAAATACAATGTGAAACTGCATTTTTACTGAAAAAAATACCTCACAAAACAATCCAAGCCCTGAATAAAAATTGTAGGTTTATATTGAACCTACTTGGACCAATGTATGTTGAATTAGTGAATTTAAGATCAAGCTTAAGCTACCAAAAGCTACCAAACACATTGTCACTGAAAAAGAGATCCCAAGGCTACAATTACTTAGTTAGCTCACCACAAAGCTCAACTATATTTTATTTTGTTTCCAAGCAGGGATAAATGTAAAATTAAATCCATGAAAATAATATAAACTTTTATAGCATGTTCCAGAAACAAATGACAGCATTAAGTGTGAATATTCTGCTGTCAATAGGCAAATCTTCCCTATTAGGCTGCAGTCATGTCTGCTTAGACGGTTTATGTTGCTGTTTCATTTCTTCTGTCTCTATATAAAAACTGTGGCATGCCAGATCATTTTGGAATGTTAAAAGTGAGAAGGAGATAACTAAGGACCAAGATAAAAGATTCACTGATAATCTATTATTTTTTGCTATTAATGTATGATTCTTCAAAGGCTAATAAAGGGTACTATTGTAAACCTGGGGAAAGTTTCTTTGTATATCACAGTAATTTGTGATAATCTCCCCCTTGAAAAGAACTCCATAACTATGTGTTCAGTTTACATTTAGCATAGAGGGACAGACATCTAAATGAAATCTAGTTCCTCAGCTATTTCTCTTTCATACTTCAGTGAATGAATATGATGCTGCTGTCAGAGTCCTGAGTACACCAGCAAGATCTGCAAGCACTTTCCTCACTTCCTCAGGGTTTGCAGTGTGTGTTCAAAATGAGATTTGATAAGGTGAACCTCAGATAAAAGGCCTAGGAGAAAAGCAAAGTTAATGATGAAGAGCTTTGAGGAGGCTTGGACAGGGTTTCAGCACCTGACCTGGGAGCTCCACTGAAACTCTGGAACATGCCTAGACCAGGCTGTCTGTGTTCGGATGGTATCTGCCCCTGTCTAGGCCTCATCTGGAACCAGTTCTAATCCCTGCTCTGCTTCCTTTGACAGAGCACTGGGCCCCCATTTAGGATCCTCTCTAACAGCCTTTCAAAAATACATGTTTAAAAGAAGGTAGTCTCTTCCCGTATCTTCTCAAAATATTTTATACTATAGTATCTTTCCAATTTTGTCATTAGGTTTGGTCATGCTTCAGCTTCAGGAGCTGGGTGCACTTAATCTAAATAGTTGGCTACACAGGACCAGCGCACAGGTCCAAGGACTAGCACAGTATTATTTATACTCTGAATTGGTAGAACAGTGTTTTGAAAAAATTTGCCACAAGCTTTCCATACAGGTTAGGGATTAAAATGGGTTTGGGATAATTACTAATGGGCAGCCACACAGTTTTGGGGTTGAGAGAGAGAGCAGGCCTTTCCTAGCCAGTTTTAACTTGCAAGTGAAATGAAAAAAAACATGAAGCCACCAGAAGCCAGCAGAGGAGCAGAAAAGCAGCAAAGGCAAAACTGTGGTCACATTTGTCTTCTTGAGTGAGTTTTCACATTTTGTATTTCAAGCTGTCCAAACTTCAGGGATCAGAATCTCAGAACTCTCACAGACCAGTTAGACCTAGAAACGGTACTTATTTTTGTAGCATGTCTGCCCCAAATATCTGAGATCTGGATCAACAGATCAGCCTTCCCTTGATAGGTGGACAGTATGCATGCAAAGATGGTTTTGCAAAAATCAAGCAACTCTACCATCTGTATCAGCTGGTTTCTCAAAGGGCTTATGTCTCAGAGGCCTTGGACACAGTGAGACTGTAATGAAGCTATAGGCATAAAAGAAGCACATGTCAAGTAAGCAACTTTAAAGGATTTCAAGTGAAGAAGATCCTTCCTGGTACCCTTTCTTTCTAAGTGCCTGTAGACAGACCTGAAATAGAGTTTATGGACAGCTGAGATTCAACACCAACAGAATTGTAATGGACATATTTTTATATGTAGAGGAAGTTTATAATACGTAGAAAAGTTCCCAACCTTGTCATGAGTTTTTTTAATCTCTGGTTGTTTATTGAAATGTGTTCCTAAATTTTTCTGCATAAATGTTCTCCACTCACTCAAATCAACAGAAGTTCCAGCTCCACTTTTAGCAACAGGACTCTGAGGCTCAAAAGCTCGGCTCAAGGCAAGATGATAAGAACATTTTAAAAATAAGGTTTAAAAAATAAGCTATTTGGCATCTATTTTGTTACACATTTTAAGACTTTTCACTGTATTAAGCAGAGGAAAAAATAAAAGGAAAAAACAGCAGTGGAAAAAACAGCAGTTCACTCTCTTAGGGGCAGAACCACAGATGATGTTACCAGGTTTCTTTCCCACACTCAGGATTATGAACAAATTACTGCAGATAGTATTGATGGACTTCAGATAATAGGAAGGCAAACTTCCATGTCCTGGTGCAAGGAGAGGTTATGATCCTGGCTGATGAGGCTGAAGCAGGTCAATAGGAGCATGAACAAAGTGACACTGCACTGTCAAGTGTCACAATCTGAGAGCAGCCATGACTGCACTCACTGCTTTGCTAAATAAGCTTATATGAGCTTCCAGAAGTCAAACATCTGAAGTAAATAATAAATGTGTTAATCAGCTCAGACAAAACAACCACCTCCAGTAGGCCACAACAATACACTTCTGTGTATGCTATGTACTGCTTTTGTAACAGCCTCTAACAGCAACAGAAGTCAATAAACTAGGAGGTTCATATCTAGTAGTTGATTTACATATCTCAATGATTTTTAGGTAGTGCCCTTTAATCATAGTTCTGTATAAATATGCTTATAACTTTGGTGTGGGTTTTGTTAAGTCAACTTCTTGACACTTCATATCTTAAAATTGGGGCTGAAGAGAAACCGAGGGAAAACGCCTTTCTTGAGGAATGGAGGTAGAGCATGGAACACTGGTGAGAGAGAGTGAAGCCAACAGGACTGAAATTCAATGAGAAAATTGTAAGGCACTGTAAGTGCTTCAGCAGGAGGCAGAATACCCTTACCAAACAGACTTGCAAAAGCATGAAGAACCAAAGAAAACAGTTAATATCTGGCAGATACTTTACCTAGTCAGAAGTCCAAAGCATTCCGTGGGCCCAGACTCCATCATTCTGCACCTGAAACACTCTGTTCTTTACTATTTTGCTGGAAAAAAAAGATTTTATTTGTTTAGAACTATCTAAAAATTCTTCACATAGTCTTGATGATTGGCAAATGTAGGAAGTGTGAACAACCTAAAAAGATGCAGACTTGAAATTAAAAAAAAAAAATTGCTAAGTGTTTAGAAAAGAGATGTTTAGAAAAGAGAAACTGTTGATTGAGGCCTACAGAAAGTGGACTTCATCTTGGACAAGCTTTAACAATGAAGCACATTAACAGTTATTTAAAAAAATAAAATATTTAAATAGTGTTTTACATCTTAACTCTAAACACACTAGAGTACTTTCATAATTTAATCTAAAATGTTGCAGCTGGTGAAGGCTATGCCACAAAAAATACATACAATTCCTGATAATCATTAGAAAAGCATTTACAAAATTCCAGAGATTACTAACATCCATCCGTTGTGCTTAGTCCTGTGAAACTTTAAATTAATATATTAAAAGTATAGTAGAATGTTTTTTATATATACTTTATTTTTTTTAATTGACTTTCTAGTTCTGCAGACCCTGGATGCTGCATCTGTTACTACTGCCAATCAACTTCAGTCCTGTGAGTCCCAGACTGCAGCCTCTGAGTTTATGAGACTTGGGAAGAACTGTAACTATCAACAGAATAATTGCCACAGTACAAAATAACTGATGTCAGTCTTCTGATGTCGTATCATTAAGCACCCTTTTACTTCTTTTCCATTTACGATGTGATGCCTTTGTGTATGTAAAAAACTAATGAAAAGAACACCACAAAAAACTTGTTCTCAAAAGTTGCATAAATATTTGAATGGAAAAATAAAAGGGTCATTCAAAGTAAACACATCTAAGAAACTCAGTATTTGACCCATATGAACTTAGGTGCATATGCAGAACTTAAAAAACTGAAATTCTCTGAAGCTAATTAAAGATGTATGTACCTCTCTAGCATGAGAACAAAGTGTTGATAGTGTTGGTCTCAGTTACTTAAACCTGAAGATGGGAAAATGGCCAGCAGTGAAGAGAGAACCACTGAAAGGAGAAATGCTTACATCTAGATGACAAAACTACTTTCACTGTTAAGAAAGCAGTAAATTTACTTCTAGACAAAAATGGCACTTAAATGCGATTCACATATGAACCCCAAGAATGTCATTAGATTTTCTCATGAGGTGTCTTAAAATATTTAAATTCTTACTTCTCAGAAGTTCACGAGCTAAGTTACAATCTCATCATTGACACTGCCTTACAGGGAAATGGTGGTCATATAACTTATCATTTCTGAGTTTCTTTTCCATAATGTGCAAAATTCGGCATACAACCACACACGAGTATTAACTGCTGTAGATGACAGATTTTGGATTCAGTTGGTTTTAGGAAGGAATGTACTGCTAATGTCATACAGTTTAATTTTTTACTTAAGTCATGGTGATCTTCTCGTCACATCTGGGGTCCTGCTTCAGACAGATGTGGAAAGGCAAGATGTAGTCATCTCCTGTAATATCAACTACCTAACATTTCTGTACCTCATCTAGGAGATGGCAAGAGCTAGGCATAGGACAGTTCATGACTTCCTAAAACAAGTGGTGCCACAGGGGAGGATCAGTCCTCTGGAAACGCCTCTGTCTCGTGCCTGTAGGGAAACCCTGAGTGAGGATCAATTCAGAGCACAGAGCTATAACCTCAGGTTGCTAAAGTGAGGTGTGCAGCATCTCACCTCTGGTCTTCAGGGATGGAACAACTCTTGGACACATGCAGCCCTTCAGCTCTTCAGCTGATCCCTGGGTGAGGTTTTTGATGGAAATTACATACTTCTTTCTTCTCCCCAAATCCCCCTTTTTCTTTCTTTTCGGTGCAGGGGTCGCTTGGCCTCGGCATTCCGCAGTGGGCACGCTCTTTAACCCCCTTTCCCNGGTCAGTGACGCCGCTGCCTCCGGTCACACCGCGGCGCGGCCAATGAGTGGTGCCGGGGCGGGCTCGGGAGCGGTGCCGCCGGTACTTAGAGGTGTCGGCGCGGCCGCACTGCCCAAAGCGGAGCGGGCAGGGGAGGAGGAGGTGGACGGAGCTCACCCCCTCTGCAGCGCCCATGGGGACAGGACGACTTTAAAGGAGTTTGGAGTGGGGGCTTCTGACGCTGGGCGACCACGGGTACGGAAAGAGCCGAGAGGGACCTCTTGGGCAGGGGGATGCTTATCGTCTGTACTTTGCCTGTTCCTTTTTGGGTCCCGGCCAGGCTCGGGGGAGCAGGTGTGCGGGCTCCGTGGCGGTCGCCCTCCTTTCTGCAACGCTGGACCCTCTGGGCCAACCCCTTCCCATTCTCGGCAGCCTCCTCTGCCATCGTGGAACGGGGAGCGGCGACTCCTGGGGCAGCTCCATCCTCCTGCACAGAGCTGGCAGCAGCTGCTTCTTCCCGCGGAGCCCCGGGACTGTGGGGCGAGACGAGGTTCTGCCCTTCTCTGTCCTGCCCGCACCCCGAGGGCAGCGGGAAGGATCGCACTGGGAGTTTTCTCCCTTGCGCTGAGAGAAGGAAAGGAGTGGGGGAGGGACGGGAGCTTAGAGTGGAATCGTTGAAATCTTTTGTACGTGCC
>VZRI01000215.1:28855-54124 GCA_013397515.1 Upupa epops
TCGTCTCTTGTTCTCGCTGTCCCTGCCCACCCCACCCCTCCTTCAGATCCGGCGATTCCTGCCCTCGCCTCGCCCTGTCATTGATGGGAAATCAACTGGATCGAATCACCCACCTGAATTACAGCGAGCTGCCGACCGGGGACCCCTCGGGGATCGAGAAGGACGAGCTGCGCGTCGGGGTGGCTTACTTCTTTTCGGATGAGGAAGAGGACCTGGACGAGCGAGGCCAGCCAGACAAGTACGGCGTAAAGGGCTCCGGCAGCCCTGGCCAGGAGACGCCCACTCATCACCTCCACCACCAGCTGGTGCTGAACGAGACCCAGTTCTCCGCTTTCCGCGGCCAGGAATGCATCTTCTCCAAGGTCAGCAGCGGCCCCCAAGCTGGGGACCTCAGCGTCTACTCAGTGTCTGCCCTGCCTGCTCTCTGCAAGCCGGGGGATTTGCTAGAGCTGCTCTACCTGGGGTCGACGGAGCACCCGCCGCCTCACTGGGCAGTGTACGTGGGCGGCGGGCAGATCATCCACCTGCACCAGGGACAGATTCGCCAGGACAGCTTGTACGAGGCGGCCGCGGGCAACGTGGGCCGGGTGGTGAATAGCTGGTACCGCTTTCGCCCGCTGGTGGCCGAGCTAGTGGTGCAAAATGCCTGCGGGCACCTGGGCTTAAAGAGCGACGAGATCTGCTGGACCAACTCCGAGAGCTTCGCCGCCTGGTGCCGCTTCGGGAAAAGGGAGTTCAAAGCCGGCGGGGAGCTACAGGCTGCAGGCGGCACTCAGCACCAGCAGCAGTACTATCTTAAGATCCACTTGGCCGAGAACAAGGTGCATACGGTGAGGTTCCACAGCCTGGAGGACCTAATACGCGAGAAGCGCAGGATCGATGCCAGTGGAAAATTGAGGGTGATCAAAGACTTGGCGATAGTGGATGGGAAAGAATAGGGAGCAGCAGGGACACATGGCAATTTTCCTTCTGCCCTAAGCAGGGAGACCAGCCTGCTACAAGCACAGGAGGCTGCACCCTCTTTCCATGGGACACAACTGGTAACAGGAGTCATGGCAACATTCCGAATAAACCAGCATTCTTTACATTTGTTTGGCTTTTAATAGCATTAGTGCTGAAAGAGGGAGGCTGTTCACAGAGTACACAGACAAAGTCTCTCTTGGCAATCAATATTGACCATTGTAGCAACATGCCAATAAAATTTCAAATTGAAACTTTTTAAATTTTTATTTCATGGCTTTAATCCATGGTAAGTTTTAAACATCTAGGCCCATGGATGTGGATCTAGCTAAATGAATCTTTAGCTAATATTTGCCTTGCAAACAACCAAAAGCATCTGTAATACTTTACTAACTGGAAGGGGACCTGGGGGATGTGAGAGGAAATGCCTGTTTTGTTCCTCAACACTGTTGCTTCAGTCTGTAGCTATAACACAAATTTTGTCTCAGCCAACTCTGGCAGGGTACTAACAAAGAATAGTGCTTTCACATTTCTGCCGAAAATCTATCACATTTTAAATATTTGTCTTTGATTTCTATTTGCAGCTCTATGCTAAATGTCTTAAAAATGCATGAACTCTTTCCACCTCTTCTCCTACCCCCTCCTGCCATTTTTATTCTTTTGGAAAAAAAAGTTGGTGAGCAGCTGTTTTCCTGGAACAGTTCATTGATTAAAGGAAGTGGCATATTTTGGTAGTACATTCAGTGTTGCTCCTCAGATTTAGCCTCTAGGATCTCTTGCCTGAGCTGTGGATTTGTCTCTGTAGTGATTCTTACTGCACCACTGCTTCAGTACTGCTTCATGCACAGGTCAACAGAATCCTGCAAGAAATAAATGGGCTTGAATTCTGCATGTTGCCTTTTTGAAACAACAATTTCTTGTTTATTTACAATTAATATAGTTAAAATGTGGCCAAGTACATTTTACATTTCAAATTCTGAGCAGCTAGAAATCCTGTTACATTTTAAATTTAGAAATCCACAGCTGCATTTGGAAGATGCCTTTTAATGTGATGTGAGCAATCCCTTTTTTGTTTCAGATACTATTCACTCATTTCTTAGCTCTAATTTTCAAAGTGAAAGATCAGAGTATTAAATATATATTTTAAAAATTACACAATTTAAGTATACTGGGACATTTCTAGAGCTGGGTACTTCTTTTTCCCTATTTATTACTCTGAGCTGCATACAAGTTGTAATAAGGATTTTGCCTTTGCATGTTTCATTATTGGGAAGAAAATGCATTTGGTTTTGTCACTTATTCCCACATCAATGTCACATGTTAGAACACAAGTAATATCCCTCCTTTGTATATAAAATACACTCCACCCCCTATTAATGTACTATGTCTTGGCTCCTTTTGTATTAAACAATGTCATAAGCAACCTTGTTGCAACAGTAACTTCATTTCTACAAAACATTTGCCTCCCACAGCTGAAAGCTAAGGGGTGGAGTGTACTTCATTATAATAGAAGTGTCTCTGTAAATGTTCTTAAAAACCAACAAACAAACCCCAAAATTTCACCTAGCTGATCTGAAGATCATCCAACTGGCTTTGTGTTTCAGATTCACTTGGCAAAGTTATGCAGTGATAGGCACTGATACTTTTATCCCCTTCCTTAAAGTGCCGTGGTTAGGAAAATACAAAACAAAGATGTACAAAATGTGAATTGCCACTACTATTAAATTACTGCTGAAATAGCCTCATATCACAAGGTATGTTTTAGTAAATACATAATGTTGTAGCAATATTGGCAATAGCTGCTGCTTATTATAGCTTTATTCATAGTGTCAGTCCTCTAAATAGTATTTGTGTATCTTGATTATTATACTGCATTAGACACCCCAAATTTTCTATTTGAACTGATTTTCTTCTATCACAGGGATTGCAGAAAGCACTGGCTTTACAGCCAACTGACTTACAAAAAAAAAAAATTGAACTGGTAGGAGAACGAAGGGTGAGCAAAAGTAATTGATTTTATTTCCCCTTATAAAAATATGATTTAGAAAGCTGAAGTTACAAGAGGCAGGGGAAATTACATGAAAAGGCATTAAGAAAATGTTTATGAAGACAGGAAGAATGAAGTAGGGCTACATTGGTTTTTTTTGATTTCTTGAGTGCTTGTTCTTGGAATTGTTTCTATATGAATAACATAGGATTAGAGGGAGGGTCTTTGCAAAAACAGCATTGCACGTCCTCACTAGCAAGAATTTAAAACGTACTATCTTTAAACTTTTCACCATGCTTTCCAAATGCGCTCTCAGTCTGTCTAAACAGCCATTTTAACTTGGGGTCCTTTGTAATGATTTACTTACCTGGTTCATAAACATGACAACTTTCTTTTTTTGGTTTTCGCATTTTGCCACATATAATGGAAGTGATAGGAACTGGTCTATGTTGTTCTTTTTTCAGAAGTCTTTGGCATCTTCCCAAATCTGTACAGATAAAGGTAACAACAAAATTAAGGCCTTAGTCCTTTCTGTTATGTCTAGTGAATTTGTATTGGAAAATTTGGATATTTACCTAGGATTTAGTATTGTGATTAATACACTGAAGTAGCAGACACTTATTAACAACAGAAATACCCATACAGATCCATTTGATTTGTTTTGATTTATTTTTTTTTAATAGATTTTGGTCTAGTTACAAAACCCAATCTGTTCCTGATTCATTGTCCAATGAAGTTAATTGAAAGGCTCCTGCTGACTTCAGTGAACTTTGGATCAGATTTTATTGTTTAGAAACTGGTTAAATTTGTGGACCTTGAGAAGAAGTGGGCTTTAAGGTGTCATTTCAGACCAGAAGGGCCAACTTTCTGAGATGGAAGATACTGGAAACAGGTCATAGGTTGAAAATAAGGCAAGAAACACTCTAGTTATGAAACAAGCAGTGCTAATCCGGGGTGGCTGTAGAGAAACTGTGAAAAAGACCAAGTGAAAAGTGGATATAAAAAGTTATTCAGTGCCTTGAAAAAATAAATTGAAGGTAAGAGAGAGCAGTCAGCTGCGAGAAAGGGTGTGAGTGACTGACAGGTAAAAAATGTACTTGATTATCCTCATCTTTCAGAATCAGTGACCTGCCCGAGTTAACATTTTCATTTCTGGCAGTAAAGATATTGACAAATTAAATATGTGGAATACTGCTTACATTCTTCAGTCAAGCTAAACATTTCTATCTCATTTGCTCTTGAAGTAGTGTCATGTACTGTGTGACTGCAATGTTAGGGTTCTTTGCACATCCTTTTTTAATGTCAAGCTTTCTGTTATTTATTTGGTTAGTAGTGTTACAGAAATTTTTTAATATGATTTCCTTTGTCTTTTCCAAATGCAATCTTTTGAATTGCTTTGAGGCTAACATTTTATTAAAAATCCATTCACGTCCTCTTGTAACATGGAGAACCTTTGTGAAACATTTTATTGTCTTGACCAAAGTGTTTACTGGTTATTGGTGTTTTGGTTATATCAACCAAAAAACCAAAACAAAAACCTTTCACAGCACATGTTTTTAGGGTAATATGTGGATTTCAAATTAAAAGTGGTGTGTAACAAGATAAGACCTTTGGAGTGTGACATGAAATGGCCCTTGGTCTCTGCTAGATTGTGCAGTCTAAATTATTTTGCTTACTTTTACTTTAGTGTCTTTCATATTCAGGTAAGTCATGAGCAAATCATGTACCTCACACCACCTTCTCTCTGCAGCTGCAGAGTAGTGGGATAGCAACTGCTAGTTTTGAGATTTAGTTATTTTCTATGAAAGATTTCTAGCAGAGAATATTAACTGTGTTCTGTCTATAATTATACCTGACTGTGACTAAGAAGTTTTACCTGTTTATGCTGTGCGATCAGTGCGTTTTCTGATTTATAACCAAAAAGAAAGATGAAAGTCCTACCCCCAAGATTTAATCCAGAAATTTGTAAGGAGGTATGTTTAGGCTACCATGCTAACTGTAGTTTCACTGCAGAATTAGGAGCTGAAGAATAATAATGTATGACTAGACTGTGTTCAAGGGCTGCCACTAGTTTATGAGTATCAGTGTTTCCATATCAAGTCTCGGAAATATTTGCTTATGCAAATTATGAAATATTTAACTACTCTGTACTCTGAATTCAAATTTACCATGTAAAATTGCCTATTGCTCATAAACCCCCTGACACAATGTTAGTTTAATCTGCCAGATTTTTTACAGTTTTATTATAAAGAAAATTAATGAATACTGGGATCAAATGCATTACTGACTGCTTGTAAATCAAGAAATGCCTAGTGTAGATGTTAACTTGGAAAAAGGCAATTAACTAAGAATTCTGTGTTTCTTGGCATAGCAGTAGATTTATTCTGAATTATGTAGACATAATCTGTACAGGTATAAACTGAGTATTTTATATCTATATAAACCAGTGCTGTATTTTTTTTTTAAAAGCGGTTATGATGCTGCATTATCTCTTTTGCAAAATAGTGTTGTCCTGTCTAAATCATGCAAATCCCCTCTGAAGTTTTTCATTTTTTGGTATGTTGAAATGTCACCATGCCACTGAAAGTCTGAGTTACTTCAACCATATTTACCTTTGAAAAATTAACTAGAATGTGTCTGGTAGGTTTTATAATTGAGCAGGTAGTAATATGCACTTTCATTTCTTAATGTTGGAACCAAGCACCAATGTATTCAAGACAATATGTATAGAGTAATCTTAGAGCTTGTGTAGCATATGCCATTGACACTGAGTTCATGCTTTTATGTAGTGATACTTCTTACTTTTTTTCTCATGTTTTTACTTGTGGATTTAGCAGTATTTCTGATTCTGCAGATGATCCATAGGTAAAACTGCTTGCCTCTTCACACGTTTTTCAGAAACAGGACCTTTAAAACAAAAGAAGATTTAAGGAGTAAGACTACCCAGGAGGAAGATCTAAGCATCAACCACCTCTAGAATTCAGTGAAGACTCATGTGTGTGATGTCTACCAGAAGGGCCTTATTTGCATATTCTTACTTGTACATATAGTCATCATCTATGCAAATCAGTATTTACCTCGGTGAAGTGGGTTAATGCTTTTCAAACATCCCTTTGACTTCTTCTTGTGTGACTGTATGGGCACCTGTGTTGGCCACAAACAGAAAATCAGAGCTTTGTGTACAAGGTTGAGTCTCTGAAGTGCTGTAAAGCAAATGTCTCCAGATATTTTAACAGGAACTCATGGAGTTTGGAACCAATGCGAGTACAAGAGAAGATGGTGGAAGAGTTTGCAGTTAAACTTCAGACTGTTCAAGAAACATGTTCAGAGCTAAGCTTGAAATTCTGTTCTTAATCTTCACCAAGGTGTGTGAGGGTGAGTAACCTACACATAAATAAAACTATACACACTTTGGAGATCCATGCTACTGCCTAGGCAAAATAGGGTGAGTAAAATATGTGGTGTCTCATTGACATGAGAAAGCAAATAATTTTTCAAAATTTAAACATTTGTTTGGGTACAGAGTGGCATTGTCAATCTATTTTGAGAAGTTGCATTTTTAAGCTCATAAGCTAAGAAGCATAATAAATAAGCTTATAAATGGGACACTTCAGTAATCCTTCTTGGTAGTTCCTGTACCATAGAAGTAAGAACTTGTTCCCAGTTTATGTAAATAAAAGAGTAACCTTGATTCAAGGAAATGTCAGGGGGTAGAATTTTCAAATAAATGAAAAAACCAGACTCCAGATTTAGTTCTTGCATGACTCTATATCTGCGGCAGGTGAAAAAATGGCAAATAGCTAACCTTGTGAGCAAATACAAATGGCTGCATTGTGACAGTTCTTCACAACAGAGTACTTTATGCCACAGAAGGAATATTCCTTGCTTGTTATTCAGCACACATTAACTTACCACAATCTGGTTTTAAAACAGATCTTTTTTTCCATATGTTCCCATTGTCTCCATATGCCCTTTCAGTCAGCTGAGAGCAATATAAAAACTGAGCCTGAAAAACACACTATTTGTTTGTAAATATTTAAGCAGGAATTTATGTGCATATTGATATGTAACTAATATGTATACTTGTGTACACATCTTCATAAGCATACTGTGTATATATTATTCATACACACATGAGAAGTCTTGACTATTTTGTTAATAGTGGTAATTAACTGGCAGTCAATGTCCAGTATGCAACAGATGCATAACCAAGACTTCACTGACAGGAATTTAACACTATTCAAATATTTGTTCTTTGGGGTATGCTGGTTTTTTTTGACATCAAGACAAGTGGGTTAAACTCGAGGTTTTACATATTGCTACCTATTGGAGCAACAGTATCAAGGGGCACTATGCGTCACAATAATGAAGTGCCCTTTTAGAATGAATTATGCTGCTACTGATTCATGTATTTAAAAATAAAGAATGCTACACTGAAATATCCATCCATCCTTCTCTTTAGTGCATTTTAATGGATAGTACAACAGAAGTTTTTTCATAATTTAGATGGCTTCCCCCTCACTATAATATGTTGGAAGGATAGCATTGAAATCAGCGGTGTCCTGTTGTTCAGACATGCACACCTATTACTGTATAGGTGTTCCTCAGTAAAGAGGTGGCTGGCATTGATGTTTCTTAAATTTTCTCATTTTTCTCTGAACTCATGTTTTTATTTCAGAAACTAAATTATGAGACTTTGAAGAGCACTTACTATTGATTTCACTGTTCCCATTGAGCTCATCAATGAACTTTCACGAAAGTTATTTGGGCTACAGTTAGACAAACTGACTGCTTTTTAGAAATCTTAACTAATGGGTACAGGGTGAAAATAGCTCAACCTGTGAGTGCCTCATGTGGAGTGAATTACTGAGAGTTATAGTTCTGAGTCCTAGACAGGAAAATTTATTTAAAGAACTGGAATAGCCTGGTTGTTCAGTGTCCTCACTGTGCATGTTTTTCCTCACTTGATAAAAGATTACAGATCCTTTTACTGATCTAGAGTTTTCCCTTCATATCAAGCTACCCGTGGAGCATATAAGGCCCTTTTCCATGAACAAGCAGATCACAAGAAATAAGTGTTCTAGAGACTGTCAGAACTGTATCCTTTCCCAGAGAATATGATCTTTTTCAAAGGCTGTGGAAGAAATAATTCACTTACCTATCCTGCTAAAGCCTTTCAATAAAACACTTGTATTGAAAAAAAATATGTAAAATGTATTGCAACTAAAAGTAGAATAACAAATCATGGACCACATAACATTGCTGCTAACTAAAACATCTGACTGAGCATTGGCAACAATTAACTTTAAAAAGCTTAGATAGCATGTTAAGCTTCAACTTTATTGAACAGATACCTAAGATTAATGCAAGGGCTGGTTAATTGTCATAATAAACAATACAATGCTGCTTATTTCCTATTGTGACACAGCTCTTCTTTAAATTTAAACCTCATTACATCATATGTCTGCCTAAATGACAGGCTTTCTGGATTAGCATTTCCAGCCTCTGCTGATTTTATATCATTGATTCTTCAGTTATGTGTAATGAAAGGTTGTTAATACTGAAAAGTTCACTTTAATTGATCCATCAAATCATTTTAATTATGGCAATAAAAAAAGTGTTAGCTGCTAGACCCCTACACAAAGGGTCAGATAATATGCAGTAATATTGCCTGTGTTCTGTTAGCTGTAGGTAAGAGCTGTAGAAAAGTTTCCTCTTTCATCTCTTTCAAGTTGAAGGAATAGGGCAAAAAAGGTCTGTAGAAGAAAAAGTTTCTGAAAACAATCATGCTCAGCAGAAATCTCAGGCTGTTCTTTTATATCTAAGCTATGTATCTAAATAAAAACATAGAGATAAAACTTTCCCTGTGTTAGGCAGACCAATTAAAGAAAGGATACTCTTCAAAATTTGCCATGCTAGAGGCTTGCGTACATATGCTGAATAAAGAGGATATATTTTGCTTTTCCATGTCGCAGCATGCTAGTAACATTTCTTAATCTGTAGGAAGCCAAAGTTAAGTTCACTCTGTGCTTATAATGTACTCTAAGACCAATAGAAACGTTAAATAATTCTGTACTGCAAGTGATACCAGCACTGAAAATCTATCTTCACCTGAAATCCTTAATCTCATATATATATATATGTAAATATATATATATATTTATATACATAAGAGCTTTCAATTATTTTTCTAAGAATAATAGTATCCCGTGTAGCATAGATGAAAATAAAATAAGAACATAATATGCCATAGGAAGAATTTGTTTCATGGTCAGATATGGTCTGTCATATCTTTCTTGTTTTCTTGGAACAAGACTAATATTTTAATTGATATTTAGAGAGCCATTCAGTTTGCAAGATCTTTTTTTTCAAAACACAGGTGTGCTTTATTGAAACAAACAATGTTAAGGAAAAGGTATAATTTAGAATTTAACACAATTGTCATATTGACAGGAAAACACAAGTCTCATTCTTTACCCATTCCAAATCTTACATTAATTAGTTTCAAACTGAATAACTCAAAAACCTAAAATGCTTAGTTTTGTTTGTATTATTCTTAATGGCCAGTGCTTTACAAATATGACTAGTCAGTTGTGTTGCCTGATCTTCTTAATACTTCACTGAAACCTCTTGAAGTGGTTATTTTTTTTCCAAAAAACCTGAAAATGAAGCCTCCAAGAAGGCTGCAGTTCCCACTGGACACTGAAGACAGTTTAAGTGAAGTTTGGAAAGTATTACTCAAATATTTAAAAAAAAATCTTCCATAGGTATAAAATCTTACAAAACATGGAATTCACTACTGTATCCTACAAAATGTTGAACATACAAGTATTTTTAACTATACATGTGTATTGTATGTAAAAAAGGTAGCTGCTAAGCAGTGTATCTTAAACATGAACCCACTATATCTTGAATGCAAGATGTAAAGTTTGAAAAGGTTTTCTTTGAATCTAATTTATGAGATGATCTACCCTTTCTTGGTGAGTTTTCCATTACTATTCAAATAAATGTGTCAGTATATGAATGCTGCGGGATCTCTGTTACTGCTTTTGTTTGTGAGTATTTGTTTGTGAGAATGGCACTGTGTGATCACAGCTAACTGCTACAACAATACTGGCATCTCTATTGTCTGTACCTTGAGTGTGATCATTAACTCTTAGTCAAGAAAGAAGCAGCAGAAAAATCAATGCAACTTTGGTCAGGGTAAAAATAAGCCAGGTGGGATAGTATTTGGAATGTTCCTTCTGCAAATGACATTCAGAGTGTGAGTGGGGAGAATGCATAACTGAATTATGCAAATGCATCAGAGAATGGAGATAAAAATCAGTTCTAGGAGTTACCAGACATGCAAAATAGTGTGTTGGAGATTGCACTATGGAAGACATAATGATTCTCCCACTAGCACTTCTAATACTGTATGAGCCTGGTGAATGGTTACCAATGAAACAATATTTAGAAATTCCTGTGGTGTCAGTGGCATCAGATTATGTAAATATAAAATGTGCAATATAGTCGATTTACTCAGAGACCATGGTGAAATGCAAAGCTTATTTAGATAAATATCTGATTAATCTGAATTCAGTTATTAATATAGACAGGCTTTTTCAGATCTTAATAGGAATGGAGTACCCAAGCTACATCATTTTCTGAAGACCCCTGCATCTCCATTGACTACAGTAAGTTTCTAGCATAGCAACACTCTTTAGTTTACATGATGTAAAATGGAATAAAACCAGACTGAAGCTCTGATTTCCCTTCTCCATTTCTTTCATCTGAATGTTGTACATGTAAGTCTTAAATTACTCGTTTAAGTAGCAGAATGCGGTGTTTTCAGAGGACAACTTGCCCTATTTGAAACCATGTCATAAAATCACATGCTTCGAAGACCTTTCCTCTTGTTTAGTGTTTAAACAACTAGGAGTAACTTACTGTGGAGTAGCTACTAAGGATGAGATTCACTAACAAAAGAATATCCTGAAATTACATGCTTTTTCTCTCCCAAACTGATAAACATTTTCACACAGCCAAACAATGCTGAGTGATCTAAAATCAATGGTGGTTTCAGATAGATAGTAGATGAACGATGAACCCTAATATTTAACAAATAAACAATTACACAGAAATTACATAAGAAGTGTAAATAATCTATTAATCCAATAAAAGGTTAAAATATTTTTTTTAAAAGTCTCCTGAATTATTTGCCCAATTCTAATCACACAGAGAGGAAAACCTGCTGCCCTCTAGTAAGGAACAAATTGCCAGAGCATCTGGATATCTTACAATAAATTAAAAACAAATATTAATTACACAACTATCCATTCAGATGGCTCAATGCACTTTAGCTGCCTTTTATTTGTCTCACAAAGGACCAACATGCTGACATGTTGGTTAATTGAATGCTTGATTGAACAAGTAAACCTTACACTACACTACACTACAGTCTGCCAAATCTAAATTCTGGTGGCCTGCCAGAGGAATAGATTTTCAGTGTGAGAACTCTCCACTGATATCTTAAAAAATGTTAATCTGATGTCTCATTTTAGGAAATCTGAAACCGATTTCATCTTTTTGGAGGGGAAACAGGGTGAGTGGACTTATAAAGATGATTTCTATGAAACTTAAAGTTTTAAACTTGGTTAATTAAGTCTTCTGGTTTGTCTGTAAAAACAAAATAAATCAGTAGATGAAATTATTAATTTAAATGCGGTAATGAATCCTTTAAGATATTTCAGCTGTGTAATCGTACTAGTATAGCAGTAACACATTCTACGTTCTGTATTTCAATAGATGACAGGTTGTCCTGTCAGCCAGAGATATATCCACTTATCTTCATCAAAACTTATTTAGACAGTGTTAGTGATGGTCAGTACAGAAACAAGACAGTAGGCTCCATTTCAGAAGAAGGGAGTATAAGAAATGAATGTGTTAATTAACATATTTTAAGATTAACAGCTCAGCTGAGCTGTTATTCAAAGCAATGCGAAAAAGATCACTAGAAAGTGATGCAGAAGATTGTAACAAAGCTCTGAGGAATATCAAAATAAATTCAAAAGTTGAGGCCCTGATGTTAGCCTAATGCAAGCTCAGAAAGGTGAAGACAGAAGATCTGAGTTTGATACTTTTAATAGCACTGTAATATATCAATGTAATTTGTTTCTATATTCAACAACTTTTCATTAACCAGATTCGTGTTTAGTCTTCTGCAAGCAGAGGTGGACTTTGCTATATTGCATCATATAGGCCCTTACATTTGATAAATCATGGCAGTCTAGTGAAGTTCCCGCCAAGTGTAAAAGGGAAAACATAACGCCCATTTTTTAAAAGAGGAACAAAAGATGAGCCAGGAAACTGCAGGTATTGCAGTTTGAAAATTATAAAATTGTCAAGTGTTAATTTTTGTGCCTTTATGCCAAAAGAGCATTTTTTTGTTTGTTTTTTTGAAGCTAGATACAGCTTTCCCAGCAGTCCTCTGGTTCAGTATCTTGACCCTACGGGTGGTGGACAAAGTCTATAAAAGCGAATGGACTTCCTGTTTTCTTTTCTTCTCCAGTAGGTCTTGTACGGCAGAAAATAAGGAGGTGATTGTTGGCAGCTAACACAGCTTCACTAAGGACAGATCATGCCTGAGAAATCTGGTGGCCTTCTACGACAGGGTTACAGCTTTGGTGCGTAAGAGTAGAGCAGCTAACATCATCTACCTGGACTGATGCAAGACATTTAACACTACTCATATGACATCTTTGTCTCTAAAATAGAAAGACGTGGTTTTGACAGATGGGCCATTCAGTGGATAAGGAGTTGGCTGGNCTTTGGTGCGTAAGAGTAGAGCAGCTAACATCATCTACCTGGACTGATGCAAGACATTTAACACTACTCATATGACATCTTTGTCTCTAAAATAGAAAGACGTGGTTTTGACAGATGGGCCATTCAGTGGATAAGGAGTTGGCTGGGCAGTCACATTCTAAGACTTGTGATCACTGGGTCAAGTGGAGATCGATTATGAGTGTTGTTCCTCAGGGGGTCTGTTTTGGTTCTTCATCTATGTTGGGAACATGGACAGTGACATTGAGGGCATCCTCAGCAAATTTGCTGATAACACCAAGCTGTGGTGTGTCAGCACACTACAGGGAAGGAAGGCCATCCAGCGGAACCTTGACAGGCTTGAGAACTGGGCCCATGCAAACTGCATGAGGTTCAAGAAGACCAAGCGCGAAGTCATGAATGTGGGCTAGTGTAATCCAAGCAAAAAGATATTCTGGGTGATAAATGGATTGAGAGTCGTTCCAAGGAGAATGACATGGGGTTGTTGGCAATGTCTGAGTGCAGACCAGAAGGCTAGCCATGGGGCTGTATCAAAAGAAGTGAGACCTTACAGGAGCCTTCCAGAGGGACTAGAGGGGCTCCAGTGATAGGACAAGGGGGCATGGTTTCGAGGTAGAACAAGATAGAAAGAAAGAAAGATACTTTGGCTAGAAAAGAAACTCCTCACTATAAGGCACTGGAACAGGTTGCCCAAGGAGGTTGTGGGTTCCCCCTTTCCAGAAGTGTTCAAGGCCAGTTAGATGGGGCTCTGGGCAATCTGGTCTAGTGAGAGGTGTTCCTGCCCATGGCAGGGTAGCTGGATCTAGATGATTGTTGAAGTCTTTTCCAACCTAAACCATTCTATGATTCTATGATAGCATAACCTTTATAACTTCATCCACAAAGTTTTATTCAACAGAATTTGTGCAATCCCCACCATTTCCTATGCTTTATCTGTGAATATAGTCTGTGACTCTGTATAGTGGTACATAGAGTTGTTCTGTGAAATCTGAAGTTCTGTGTATCAGGAAGATTAGCATTTTTTGAGGATCTAACATGCTTATTCAATGATTCTGTTCTTATGGTCCAAAATCTGTTCACTGGCTATGGGATTGCCATTGAAATACATTGTAAGAACACCATCTTCCAAGACTTGAAACAGCCAGTTTCTATTAGCAAAATGGAATACATTTCCCCATTTGTGTCTAGTACTTTTGAACTAATTGCCTTCCTGTTCTCTAACTTCAAACTTAGCCTAGATGATGCTTTTGTTCAAAGGAAAGATAATCTTATATGTTTTGATGGTAATGCCATTTCAAATTCTGTCAATGCAAATCTGTTTGACAAGACTGGTGACTTGTGGGTTAGTGTTTGATTCAGACACCAGGTGTTAGAACCATTTGTTCCATTGTGATGGTCTTAAATCATCACATTCCTCTCAGAGAAGTGGAGAAAAGGACACAAATATCTGAAGTCTTATTCTCACTTTCTAAAATCATAGAAACAATCACATCACCTTGGATTTTCTGAAGCAGAGAAGCTTTTCTTGGTCTTGGTCTGAGCATTCCCTATATGCTTACATTCCCGCCTTTTCCCACAGTCAGGCAGATTTGGAATCCAGTGAAATGCAATGAAAACTGTTTTTTGTTACAATGTGGTATGTGCAAGTTTGATCCAGGTCTAAATGAGAACAAAAATAATTTTGATGTAGACAATAATTCCTTTCCTCTTATTTCTAATATGATTCCATCTTACCTCACCTACAGTAATCCCTGGTAGGATTTGGGAGTCATGGAAGATATTCCTTATGCAAAAATTGTGTCACTGTCCAGAAAATTCAGAGGCATTCAAAGAAAAAAAACAAAAAACATTATTTTCTTTCATTTATATTTAAAGCATCATCCTGGAAAGCAGAAGTCCTCTCTTCTTAAATCTCTTTGAAATGCTGTTCAAGACATATAAATAAGGAGCAATTGAATAAAACACATAAATGTCTTCTGGAGCATGATCAGAATGCAAGACTGCCTGTACAAGCTGAGAGTTCAGGCTAAAAACCATCAAAGTTGAATGACACCCTTTCATCCATTCCAAAGTGTTTTCCTTAAGGTCCACACTTGCTTCTGAGGCTCTCTAGTCTCAATTTATCCATGGCTGTAGCATTGATGTAATTGTCATGATATGCATTATGAAAGAAATTACTTAAAATGAAGAAGACTTTGGGTTGCTAATGCACAATTCTCTAGTATCAAAGGTAACTTTATGTCATAAAAATTCTGGCTGCCTTTCTACAGTTTCTTCTGAGCCTCTTCGTTTCCCAGTATCAAATTGCAGATCCTAGCTGACAAATTTTGCAGTGCAAGACAATGATAGGAAACACTTGTATATCCTTATTTCACTGCTCATGTGTAACTTTTCAAGTTTGCAGTGATGGTATAAGCTCTTACTGGTCAGATGCTATAAATCATTCTATCAAATACCATCAAATAATGATAATTTCTACCTGGAAAGACAGATGTATAAAGAATACACAGAGATAAAAATTGAGAAGAAGAAATTTTAAATGCTTCTTTCACACTTGACTGAAAATTCATTATCTAATGAAAATGGTTGCCTGGGAAATTTCAGTGCCACTTTGTAGTCCCTGTGTGACTAGCTCCTCATGAAGCATAAAAAACTGATCAGAGGGAAATTAGGGAATGAAACTGAAATGTCATTTACAGTAATTGGCACCTGGTCTTTATTCTAAGGCTTGACCTTTGCTCAATTTTTTCCTTACTGTAGGATTTAACAAATACATTTAAATAATCCCTTCTTGAAATAAATTTATAATATCTATCCTTGTAATTATGTAATAGTTAACATTTGTTTTATTGAATTGAACAAGTCACTCGTTCATTAAACTAGTTATTTGTTTGTTCACTCATTATGAGTGCATTTTAGATATATTTTAAAAATGCATATGAGAATTTAAGTATTTCTGAAATCCTCATCACTTTGACAAAAAAACTTCCTCAGTTGTTAAGGAGTTGACAAAATTTCTTTTATTTTCTGCTTGTGTTTGGGAATTAGAACATTTTAATATGCAACTTTTTTTCTCCTACTTTCAAATATCACACTGAACTTCTGCTAATCATATAATTCTCTCTTCCAAATTTCTTTGTGGTTTAATACAAATTTTGTGATTCATTTAACTGAAAGAAACTATTCAGTGCAGGGGAAAAAAAGTCTCAAGAATTTATCTTTTCAGTTTTCCTCTGTAGATACACAAAGCAAATCAAAAATACTATGGGTTGTTAGTTTTTGTGCTTTGTCCTACTGTGTCCCCTAAACTGAGCTTCCTCTCCCTTTGATCAATGAATTATTGAGTCTCTAAATTTAGTTTACAATGTCAAAGTTTCACTAACAAATTTTATATTATTTATATTTCATTTTGAAAGTATTTTTGTCTTACAACTGTTCAATCACTATCGTTTTCTAACTCACCAAACCTTTTTCTTTCACTGACCAGCATAAGATGCTGTAAGAGCATACGTATTTTCCTTATTTTCTAATTAAAAAAGGTCCCAATATTCATTCTGCACATAATATAATTCAGTATAATTCTGAACAGTCTGCAGAACTTAAAAATGTTCTGCTCATTTTTTGTTTTCAGCTAAGATCTTGTCTCTGCATTTTCTGTGTTTTGATATCCTACTTCTATTTCTCATGTAAAATCAATTCTTATTCTATGATACAAAAAGAAGTTCCCAATCTACTTTCAGTATATTACTAATGATTTTCCATGCTAAGAAAAAAAAAACTTACACTATTTATATTATGAGGTTTTATAGGTCACATTTTTGTGACTCTTATTACAAGTACTTGCACTTTAGTAATGCTTTCCTTGAGACTGCTAGGTACCTGAAACAAGGCTACAAATATTCTTTGCTAATTTGCTTAATGTTTTTGTTTAAAGGCATATTAAAGCTCCCTCTCTACACAATATTTTTGTATGTTTCTTAACACATTTCTTGCTTGAAATGAAAATTTAAAAAAATCTTAAGCATTTTTAAATTCTTAGGATAATTGTAAAGATTATTCCCTTTCGTTGTTTTTTTTCTCACACAGGTTTTCAACAATGCTGGCCTCTCAGATTATCTGACACAAATTTAGGGCAGTAGGTAAAGGACAGATGAAGTGGTTTGGAGAGGTAACTTTTGAACTTTAAGTACATTGTTTCTTCATCCTTATAAACCAACTATCAGATCATGTCATAAAAGGTTGTACTCAGTAACTTGACAAAATATGGTGAAATCTCCAGATATTATTTTTTTTTCTCCCACCACAATTTAAAGTCTTTTGAAGTTATATATTCACTGAAGTTATATATTCAGAGGAAAGCCATAAATGAATTGCAGCTTTTCAACTGGTAAAACTTAAAGAAGATATTAGGCCTCATACAAATAATTGCCACACAGAAATTAAGATAGTTACACCTCATAAAACAAGAGTGTGACAAATGAATTTGAAACATTTTCTGGATCACATGTGTAATACTCAACAAGGCCTACTGTAAACCCATCTAAAATGTCAGTTTTTCATTTGCAAAGCACTACATGCTGTGTTTTAATGTCTGCTAGAATTTCCACGTTCTTTTTCCTCCCAAGAGCACACCCAAAAGTTTGTCTTACTGCTTCTTTTGATCTAGCTTGGGATAACAGGATTATATCAACTACTGAGGTTTTTTTTTCCTTCTTTCAAAGTACTCATTCAGTGCCCAAGTCAAAAACTTGTACTTTGTTGGTCTAAGCCAACAGGCTTGCTATGAGAAAAATTTTTGAGCTATAGTTAAGCAGGTCTGCTAGGAAAGATGGAGCAAAGGTGCTATTTCACTGCTCCTCTAACAATGGCAAATGATACTAACTGGCACGTTGAGACATTCAGGATGTTGCCAAAGCATAAAAAGCACAATGCTGGCTAGTGCTGCTTGTGAGTTTACAAAAAATCCAATGTTTACAAATTGAATGTTGGTAAGAGTTGTTCTTTTGTTTTTTCTTAATTTTACTGTCATATTTTCTGTGCTCTTGCCTTGCGGTCACCTCCCCAAGCACACATGTAGGATGCCTTCAGAAAGCTCCCATCAGGAATGAACATACAGCCATATTTAAATTATTGATTTTTGCTTTCTTTGTCAAATAGTGCTAGAGGCATGATGTTAAATAAAGCAATGGTAAGAGTCCCTGCTTACTTGGTCTGATCTGGATGATGAGAAGTGCTGTGCTTCTATTAGCTGTGCCCAGATTAGAAGTATAGAACCATTTTTCATTAAATTAATGTGCTGACAAAAAGTCAAAGGAACCCACAGCAGTTTTCTGGAGTTGTTAGGCTCTAAAAAATTAGGATAAACTTTGCAAATATTCGAGAGAGGACATTCTACATTGTACAATCCCAGTACCAGCAAAAGTCCAAAAGAAGTAACACATTATGTATGATCTTTAGAGACCACACTGATAAAGCTTGTCTTTCAATTTAACCTCCAAATCCAATTTGTGAGTTTGGCAGGGTATATCATTATTGAACAATGGGTGTTTCTTAGGAAAGAGATGCAACATAGTGAGTTTGGAGAATAAGCAGCTTTTTCAGTTTTCTCTCAGCAAAGCACTCTTGTAAATTTATTTGAACATGATGAGAAAAAAACCAGCCTTATTCAAGAGAAGTAAAGCAGTGTGAGTCACAAGGTGCATTTATTCCCTGAACAAGGCAGGCAGAAGGCGATTCTTTCACTCTATCATCATTGGGGTCAAAAATGTTGGTGTTGGCGAGGACCTAACTGCCTGCAAAAAAATTCAGGGGAGAAGAATGTAGTCTTGCCTTGGATATGAAAACATTAACATTTCATAAAGAGTATTACTGTGTGATTTCAGTCTAAAAATCATTTCAAGCAGAGAAATAGTGTCAAACAGCTGGTATAGACACACAAGTGGCTTACAAGTGTTTCTAAAGCCTGCTCTTCTTTATTCTTTTCCCTTCTGGAATCTTAGGGGAATATATTCTTTTGTCCATTTATAGCATCTAATGTGCAATTACCCCTAAACTGCCGAAACTGAATGGCAATTGAATCAGACTGTCTCAAGTATACACACAAATTGTAAAAAAATAAAAATTACTACTTTTCTAAGGAGTAGACTTGCAGCAGAAGAATGATGTGAAATTCAGTCATTAGAGAAGTAAATAGACGTAAGGCTACATTTTCTAAAGATTTGTTGTGATCAGCAGTATCCACAATTACACAGTAAGTTTTTCAAAGAGTGCTAATGGCAGTGCTAATGGCGAGAGAACTGAAAGAGGTCAGCCTACAATGCAGAAAAGCTGACAGCTTACTTTTATGCCTTTAAGGTGTGATGCTGTCATGTAGATAGTGGCTAAAAAGCTGTGAGGAGGGCATGCGAGCTGTTTTACACACATTCTGAACTTGACATTCCTGTCATTTAAACTGGTGTAGGTGAAATGTTTCCTTCTCAGCAAAGGAATTAGCTTTTGTTTTGACTGACATTAAAGAATAAACCAAGCTATGGAAGCCTGGAAAATTCAATACTGATTCACTTTGTACTTTGTTCATCCATCTGTTCTCAAATAACTGTCCATTTGGGGAGTTACATGGCTCTTTCTTCTCCAGATGGGTTTCAATTTTGCACAGCTACCAAAGTATTTTAGAGGGATTAAAAGCTCAGACTGTGACAAGTTTCCAGAGGTTTCTACATCATTAAGTAAGAATTAGGCAAAATTGCAGAATTTCATCATTCAGCCCATGAAGATGTTAAATATCAGTTGCAGAACTCGAGAGACATTGAAAAATCTAAGTGTATCAGTTGCAGAACTCGAGAGACATTGAAAAATCTAAGTGTTCTGCAAATCTATGTAGGATTAGTAACATAACAATGACTATAACATTATTATTTAACACTTTTGCTCATAATCCTCTCAGACTGTGGGAAGAAGGCAGACCAATGAGTGAGATCTAGAAACATCTAGACCTGCAGAAAGTAGCTTACTTTGATCACAGTGGCTCTGAATGTGGAAAGTTCCTGAGACCCATGACTTTCTAGAAGCCTAACTCTTCACTTCAGTTGCCAAAAAGATTTCTGCTTCTCACATTACAATAATGCAACATACATTACTCAGTTTAAAACCTCTAAGATTTTAAAGCATCCTGATAGGGAGTGGACATCCTAGTTTTTTTCCTTCCAGACTTGAACTATGTTTACAGGATTTAAGGAGGAAACAATTACCTGTATGTCTTCTCAATGATTCATGTTAATGTCTGACTGGAGAATGCTAGTTAAAATTAAAACTATCTTTTTAATTTTCAAAACTCTTTATACATTAGGTACCTACTGATGTCCTTCTTCTACGCATTTATGAAATTTTAATGTCATTACTGTACATTCAGAAAGAATCTTCTTGAGTAACTTAAATAAAAAGAGACTTCCAGCAGTTTTTGCTCCCTGTAGAAATACGGAGTGCATTCAGTCCACACATATGTCCCTCAGGAACAGCAAGCATTTTAAAACCTAGTTCCCTGTACCATGTGCTTCCAAGCCTGTCTTCCATTTCCAAAATGTTGATACTTATTACCACTTATAAGGCAAAAACTCTCTCTATTTCAGCACACTATGGAATTCAGATGAAACCTTCATTCTGCTGATGTTTGAAATACCACTCATTCCACACACCATGTTTCCAGGGCAAGATGGCTGCCATGCCTTGCTGAGTGCCATGCATCCTCTCCAAACAGTGAAAGAGCCCAAACCAGAAGCTCCAAACCAGTCATACCTGTTTGTAGAGTTGAAAAAAAATCACAAATTGCCATAGCAACTTAGCAATGTCTCAGGCAAAGAAATCCACCAAATTCAAACAACAAACATTGTCTTCAATACTTGAAATTTCTAGGGGGCTTCTGCAAAACTGCTTTTCTTCTGTATGAATCCGGTGGATGTTTTTGTAATTTTGGAATACACCGATTCTGTTGGTGCACAGTAATCTACCATATAAATCTGCATGGAAAACTGCTTTAGCTATTTAATGTTTTCAGAAGCTGGTTGAACTTAGTTGTAAACTTATCTGTTCTATTCTTGTTAGGAGGAGGGAGATAAATCCACACAGACTGGCAAACTGGTGTGTATAATTTTATATGATTAGTATTTACAGATCAGTTTTGCAAAAGAATTCAATTTGTTTATGGTCTTGTTCTGCCACTAAGTATCTGTAAATGACAATGTCTTGCTGCACTGATGTCACTCAGCAGAGATGCATATTGTCAATCTTTAGCTTCTAAAGGGCTTATGATCATGTTCTTAAAGTTGTCAGAGAATCACACACTTTGTAAATGCTGATCTTTTTCATAAATCTTTTTACAAATGTATGCATTCTTTTGATTTTGCTATAATGTGTACATTACTTACATGGATTTTCCTTTCTTTTGCTTTGAAATATTTTGGCACCAAGGAGTAAAAAACATGGTATTATAGGGAGCGTAAAGAAAATCCAACAAGAAAAGCAAACAGCTTCCATAATAAACTTTATAGGCATAGATTGTATGACTGTATAATGCAATCATGAACATTTCTTTTTAAAATTATGTGATTCTATTCTGTTGATTAGAAATTCCTAGATCTTTACAGCTCTGAAACATTAAAGGTAAAAATTGCACAATTCACTGCTCTCATGTGTTCTGAGCCAATAGTTTTGTCTTTTTTTTTCTTTCTTTCTTTTTTTTCTTCATTATTTAACATAAAAAAATGTTCAAGCTCAGCTGGTGAACTTGCTTGGGATCTTTTTATTCTGCTAAAAAATAATCATGCCTAATTATCTTTGATACTTAGCACTTTCTTGCAAAGGAGATTAAAATAATTTGCAAATAATCTCTGCTACCTACTTAGACTCTTAGGTGTTTTTTTCATTAATCTGAGGCTCATAGAAGGTAATGTCTGCCCCCATGCAACTCAAATTGAATCAACTTTGCTAGTGATGACAATGAAATTAGAATTTAAAGTGTAGCTAATCTCTTACCACTCTGCATTTCTTATGGGAATAATTCAGGTTCCTAAGCACAGTTGTGCATGGCTGTTTCAGTTGTTGACGGTTTCTGAAGCATCAGCCCAGAGTTGGCATATATGACAAAAAAGCTATACAAATAATCCACTGCATTCTGGAGTGACGGGTGGAAGCCAGCAGAAATAATATCTCAAACACTGTTGAACAGCCATAGTTTGGAACACGATGCTCTTTGCAGGTGGGAAATACTGTCATCCAAAGGAGGAACTGATGTCTCTTAGAATTCATCTATTCCACTAGACCAGGCAAATAAAATAGTGAGATGAACAGTTTTCTTTGTGAATGCCTTCCAATTAGTGATAAATGGCACTTCACACATTTGCTTAACAGCTGCCATTCCTAAATCTGTAGGTTGTAGGTATCTGGAAAAATGCCATGTTTGTATTCTGTGCAGCAGCAGGTTTGATTTTGTGTTAAAATTCTGCTTCTAAGGAGCATTGTGAGTCTCTGTTTACAGTCATTCACTGCCAATTTCTGGCACCAAACTCTTACTTATTTTCATTTTCAAGAGATGATGTGACAGAGATAAATAGAAAATAAATCACAATTGTACTGCCCGAGTAACTATCAGAAATGTTGATTGCAGCACAATGATAGCAGTCTCATCCTTACTTGCTGCAGCATTTTGGCCTTCTATATTAAAAATTAAGTTCTCACTTTTAAATTTTTGTATAAATATAAACAGGTGTATTCAAGACTTCTTTAAAGAATGAGTTGTTGGTGTCATCATTTGATCAGTTCATTAAGTCCAAGACAATATTAGTTAATTTAGTTAATGTGCCAAATTGAGAAAAAAAAAAAACCAAACAGTTCAAACCCATTATAAAAGTCACAGGCAAAACCAAAGACTAGCTTGATTTGTAGAAAAACAAGATACAATTCATACAATGTACAAACCTCAACACAGAGACATAGAGCGATTAATCACATGTTCTTATATAACTGGGCTGAGCTACTACCTCCACTCTCTCAAAGGAAAGAAACTTTCAGCAGTTTTTTTCCCTAGTGTCCATGTTTCATGTGCCTCCAAGCCAGTCTTCTATTTCTAGCATGCCGATTCCTATTGACTACAAGCAAGGGAGAACACTCTCCATCTCAGCAATTAGCGAATTGCAGGTGAACCTTTAGTCCACTGATCCTTGAGGTTTCTTATGGTTTTAAACATAGATATAAATACATCTCGTAGTGTGAACAATTTAACTTGACACTGTCAATATTACATTTAATAGATCATGACTATAGTCTTTAAGGCGTCAAAACTGGGTTATGAAACATCACTGGAAGTTTTTAAATGATTACTTCTTGCTTTTACTGGATGAGATTGAGTTCAGAAACAACTGTATTTTGATACATTTTCATTGTGCAAGAAGTAAACAGAGACTGTGCTTTTGATTAAATTAATAATATATACAGCCTTAGATGTTTATAACTCTAGTGCATGAATCTTTATGCACTGGACAATTTTCTTGATTAGCATGAAAAAACAGAAAGTTATTTTTGCTGGGATGATGCCAAGCATTAGGACCTACTACTATTACTCTTCTCTACTGATTACGTTAAAGGTGATAGTTATGCAAACCTATGTAGAGCAATGAAGCTAAATGCCTAAATTAGGATCAGAAGATTTCGAGATGCAACCTGCTAGTGAATTAGAATTTCAAAACCAGAAGATTTCACAAAAGTATGAAGCTTGATAAAGAGCCTGTATCACAAATAAGCCATCAAGAACAGAAAAAGCTTTCACTGAACTCTTTGGTAAAGTTAAATATATGGGCATTTTATATAACTGTACACTACAAATAGCTAAGTGTACTGGAGTTTGTTTATGTGGGGGCAGAAATGAGTAACTGCCTGCAAGTGAAATCTCAGTAGTACAGCTGGATTCAGAATCAATAAAACACAGAGAAACAAATTTTAAGGACCACATGGAATCACTCAAGGGTTCTAGACAAACTTAATTATGATTGAAAAACTTCATATCTATACATGTTAAGCACTAATGAAGATACATAACTGCTACTTCATAGTAGATGCATTAGGTAATAGAATAATAAAATAACCTTTAAGAAAAGGTTTGGGGGATTATAAAAGGGTAGATATTTGAGCAAGTATGAAGACATACATGGATAAATAGGACATATAGGACATTCAATATCATTAATTAAACTTTTCTTATAGAGGAAAGACATGCCTTGTAGAACCATTAGGCTTTTGTGAAAGAGTGAAATAGCATATTAACACATATGAACCAAATTTGCATGCACAGGGCTTGTAGAAGTTTTTCAAAACATTCTTGTCAGAAGGTTCTTTGAAAATGAAGTATCATTGGTAAAAACCAAGTTTCAGTTGTGGATTTAACTAATTAAAACAAGAAAATAAGTTCAAACATACAAAATACTCATAATTACAAAGAAAATTGTCATTGATATAAGAACGTGGGTTAATTTTATGAGTAAAATTAATCCAGTTATGGACAAGAACAGTGAGGTGACAAAGTCTGATGATGATACGCAGTAATTCAAGAAAGTCAATGCTAATACTGATTACAGTTATAGAAGTGAATATGTAATAAAATATATAAAAGATTCAGTCTTGACCTGTGAAGTAATAAGCATGAGGAAGACTGTGTATAAAATTATACATTCTAAATGAACTGTTACCACTTAGAAGATGGAATTTTCTAGTCACTGTAGGTATCTCTAAGGAAATGCATACTTAACAGAAGTCAAAAAGGATATGTGAATTGAAAAAATTATTAGCAAAGAAATTGAGAGTGAAACAGAAAATGGTATTTCCACTTAGTACATCTGCATCCTGAACTCTGTATTTCTTAAATTTTTTCTTAATGCACTAAATTTTTTCTTAATCAGCACTAAATATAATTTAAAAAAAAACCACTAAACAAACCCCAAGCAAAATCCCAGTATATAGAACTATTTGAGTATTCACTCAGGACCTTGTAGAGATGTCAACAGCAAGCTTTAAAACACAGAATCATAGAACCAAAGAATCATAGAATGGTCTGGGTTGGAAGGGATCTGATAGCCTTTTATGAGGGCATAACCAGGTGGACAGATGATGGCAAAGTGGTGGATGTTGTCTATCTCGACTTCAATAAGGCATTTGACACAGTCTCACATAACAACCTCTTGGCCAAACTGAGGCAGTGTGGACTACATGGTTGGGTAATGAGGTGGACTGGCTGCAAGATAGAAGTCAGGGAGTAGTGGTCAATGGGACAGAGTCTAGTTGGAGGCCTGTGTCTAGTGGAGTCCCCAAAGGATCAGTACTGGACCAGTCCTATTCAATCTATTCATTAATGACGTGGATGAGGGATTAGGGTGCACTGTCAGCAAGCTTGTTCATGATACAAAGCTGGGTGTTGTCGCCAACACCCCAGCAGACTGTGCTGCCATTCAGCAAGA
>VZRI01000216.1:0-32761 GCA_013397515.1 Upupa epops
CCCACAAGAACTAGGGCCTGTAGTTATGAAGCTGTTGTCAGCTGCCTGTAGAAGTAGTTCTCATCAACTTCCTCATTCTGATCTGGTGGCCTGTAACAGACACCCACAACAGTGTCACCCATGCCAGCCTGCCCCTTGATACGCATCCACAAACTCACAACTCTCTCTTCATCCACCCCTGGACAAAATTCAAAACGTTCTACTTGCTCTCTCACATAAAGAGCAATTCCACTACCTCGCCTTGCTGATCTGTCTCTCAATAGGACATAGCTGTCCATGACCACGTTCCAGTCACGTGAGCTGTCCCACCAGGTCTCTGTAATTCCCACCAGATCAGAATCACCTGACTGGACACTGATTTCTAACTCCTCCTGCTTATTCCCCATGGTGCGTGCATTGGGGTAAGGGCACTTTAAGGAGCGAGCAGAGCGCTCAGATTTCACCCTAGGAAGGCAAGAGGCCCCCAGTTTTTCATCTATTTAACGAATACAATCACCTTGCTTAATGTTCAAATCCTGTTGTCTGTATAAAATTTAAGAATTCAATAGCCCACAAGCAGTAGGATTGGCCCCTTTTTGTTCCACCTGCCCCTGAGGTTCCTTGGAAAGTCAAAGGCCTGCTGAATCAAACAGCCAGCAACCCATGTAACTCAATTTGCCATGCTGAGTGGAAAACAAGAAAACTGAAAAACCTGTTCTTGTGAGAAACTGAAATCAAAAAGCAAGAGAAAAACAAAGCAGCTCAGCTCAGTCTCAAAAGGCTTTCAATCCCATGAAAAGGATAAAAACCAAAACAGTGCTAGATGTAAGGAAAAATCTCATAAACATGCAGGTCCTCATGGCTTTGATTCTGCGCTCTCAATGAGGTGTGGACAATTTTCTCTCATAGAGCATTGGCATCATTGCACAGAATCCATGGCAGGAACAGGTCAGAGCTGTTTTCTGAAAGGTATTGCAGATTATCATAACTGACGACTTCAAGAATAACTTCTAAATTAAATGTAGATAAGCTCTCTTAATTCCATTTGCCCTTTATTGTAAAGCTTAATTACAGTAGTACAAAACTATTATGGAATGATAATTAAAATATATTTAAACATCAATATGTAAACATTAGGTTTTATTTTCCTACTGTGAGATGTATCTAACTTAATGAGCTGATAACTCCATTTAATTTTGCACAGAGTAATTTCTGGGTGTCTAGGAGACACCCGGATTTAGAATGACTGGGTAATTTCTGTCAGGTATCATAAAATGGCAAAGACTGCTTTATCACAAGATAATAAGACTTTTCAAAACCAAGAAAATTGTTCTTTTTATGAATCAGCAGCTCTGCTCAGCTTTTTTTGTTGTCAACAAAAGAGGAGGGAAAAATTTGAAGCTTGTGAGTCAGAGAACAAGGTCCCCTTCGGGTCCTACCAGTAAAATGTAAATTAAATTGTAGCAGAACTGATCTTACATCACTGAGGCTTCAGGGCAAGTGTAGTGACTTCCACAAGGCTGTGAAATCTCTGTCTTGACACCTGATGTACATAGTTGGTGTTAATCAGCTAAGTCAGTCTAGCTACGTCCATTTACATCCAGTTGTGCCAAGTGACAGAACAAGGAGCACTGTGCACAAGCAGGAACAGTAGATTTTTCATATAGAGATAAGAAAAAATTCTTTCCAGTGCGAGTTCCAAAGCCTCTACTTCTCTGGAGATACTCAAATCCTGCCTAGATGCCACCCTGTGCACTGTACTCTAGGCAGTGCTGCGTTGGTGGGGGGTTGGACTTGAGAGTCTCTTGAGGTCCCTTCCAGCTTGAACAATTCTGTGATTTACACTGGCTGAAAAATGACCAGCATCTAATTACGGTGAAGTCCTGAATCTGGCCAAATCACACTGGCTCAAAGACACTTCTAATTGAGGAGACATTCATTAACAAACCTTAAGTTGGATATAAAAAACATTCCCAAGACGAAAATCTTCCTAAATAGGCCTTGTCTTCCAAACATTCTGGTTGTATACCACCTGCAGTACTCCACTGATCACTGAAATACTATGATACCAGATTTGCCTGTCTAATGCCAGGGAAATAACCAGGTACTGAAAACATTTAGTAGGGCCCAGTTTAAGACTTCAGAGCATCATCGAAATGTAACAAAACTTCCGGTTCTGGCCCTTGGACACTTTTAATTATCTTTCCACTCCAGCAAAGATAAGACAGACTTTTCTTAATCACCTACCAGATGGTAGTTCTCCTTTTACAAACACTCTTGGGTCTCTTTCAAGATACAAAATGAAGACTTTTTAATAAGGAAGAAGTTAAGGAGTGGAAGACATGATAGCATAGGTACTAAAACTAAGGATTCAAATAAAGAATGTGAAAACTTGATACTTCATTCAAGACTTTCCCTGAAAATTCTAGAATTTCAAGTCTACATATCCAGAGCCTCTACATTTGACACAATTACATGTAGTATCTCATACCATATCAAATTGTCTTTCAAAATCTCCTAGAGCTGCACAGAAGGAAGCTGGACTGGCAGAAGTTTGGCTTTTTTTAACACTAAAGAAACCAGTGTCTACTTGGAAAAGCAACTCTAGTGATTCAGTATAACACTCCGCTTTTCACAAGAGCTTGAACTAAAATCAGATAAGCTTCTTCCTCCTATGTCAGAAGGAAAACAAAACAAACCAGATACTGGGGAAAAAAAGTCTTTGCTCCTTGAGAAGATGGATATCCTCCTTCTCTTTGTTCAAACTTCCTTACCCACTTTTCAAAATGCAGCATCATCAAGAGAAGAAAAGTTCTGTTTCTCAGGCCTTCCCAAAAGGAATGCGTGTTTTATAACAGGATACAACTTTTCTGGAAATTCTCTCTTGTCATAGTGACCTGGCAACACTGATTTGCAAAGTCTAGTCAGACAGTTATCATTACTGTAGTTTTGCCTTTTCCAAAGGACCTATGTATGATGGGACTGTGTCCAGGAGCAATCTGTCTATCAGAACCCTGCATTAGACAAGACTACATCTTCTCTTAGTATCAACCACTTGCTGTTCTCCAGCCCAGAAACATAAAGAAACCTTTCCAAGTGCTCTGCTCAGGTAAAGGCAAGTAACTCCTTGAGATGTGTGTTAAGCAGGTTAGACCAGTATTTGCATGTCAACTAACATCAGTTCCAATTCACCAACTTGTGTTGTGATGAGAAAGTTGAAGCATCTGAACATTTTGCAGACAGAAAAACCAATTTGTAATGCTCCCAGTAGAAGAACCTTCATTCTACCAACACAGAATTTTCCTTTTCTCTGAACTAAATATTTGACAATAGTTCAAGAACTTACTGTGTCCTGCTGCATTAGAATGAACAGTATACCATCTAGGAAGTTAATGACAGAAGAAGGCCCGGCAACTCCTGTCCTAAAAACACAGTGTGATTTTTATCAATAAACACAAGCTACATTGTTTTCACATGTGGTTTGAGCTGGCAACAGTCCAGCAATATAATTGTCATGGAGTTGTGCTGGTAATTTTAAGATTTGTTCTGCATAGGTAATGCTTTTGATTGCATTTCTGAAGAGAAGGAAACATGAGAAGGGGGAAATACCATACAGAAAGAACTATAATTTCATTATTGCTACATATAAAATAATTGTTCATGGCACTAGTGAATACAGAAGCCTATGCACACAAATTATTCTCATATATAGGTCACAACATGCTTCAGTGTGATTTCTAATTAGCAAACAGAAATTACTATTCCAAACAAACATTGCATAAAATTGATGATAGTGAACTTAACTACAGTTTACCATTATGGTAGGCAATTCCAAAGGTGAAAGCTTGATATTTATGTCGTCTACAAGAAATATTAGCAAGAAGAGTTATTCCTCACAACCACCTAGCACAAAACCTCACACAGTTCAGTTCTTTAACTTAAAGCAGCTTTTAATTGTCACACTGGTGGTGATCAAGTTCAGGTAAGTATGGTGTTTGGATTAGAAATATTTGTATAATTGTGGAGTAACTGCATTGATACAAATAGATTTGCACCAGGAAAGAGCGGTTTCATATTTTCCACCCCTAATATGCTGATATAAGGCAAGAACCACAAAAAAGTGATGCAGCAGAACACATCAATGTGTGGCCTAAATTATGTCCAGATATATCAATAATTTGTTTAGATTGATTGTCTCCTATAGATCAGATCAATGAATCACAGAACAGCAAAGAGGAAAGGGTAAGTTAGAAGGGACCTCTGGATATGCTCTCGTCCAACACTCCTTCTAAAGCAGTTGCACCTACAGCAGGTAGGTCTGGCTAAGCAAAGAAACAAGCAATTGTTGAAGGCCTCAGTATCCAAGAAAACATTTTTGCCTAATTAACTGCATATGAAATTAAAATTCACACCCCTTCATATACTAATGAGCTCAAAACAGTACATACTAAACTTATATGACTATGTTAATCAATTTTTCACCCAAATCATGCTAAATGCCACCTAAGATCAGACAGTGCGTTAAGGTATAAAGGGCCACATGTGATAATACTTTACCTGGCTGAGAGAAAAGACTGAAGACCTGCCAGAAATGGCTAAGGAGATGCATTCTTCTTCCTGCACCCAAGACAGGAATACCTTGTTGATAAGAATTGCGCTTTCACCAGATGGTGAAAATACCTGGGATTTTTTTCTTTTTGCTAGCATTATTATTATATATCAGTTTTTAGTGCTATTGCAGCATGTGCAATTCAAAATCTACTGTATCTCTGGCTTGAATAAATTTTTAACTTCATTTTGGTCTCCAGCAGGGTAATGCTGAACTCTTAAAACCTTTTGCTTCTATGAAACTGTTTCAATGCAAGCTTTCCATGCTCTAGCAGTCAAAATTTAAACTCCTACTTTTAATATAACATTCTCCAAATTTAAAAAAAAAAAAACCCAAACCTATTAGCTAGTCTTTTCATCCATATCTTGTTTACAAGACTCTCTCTGTGACTAGGAGTCACTTATAGTCAATGGCACCATGTAATAAAATCAGTACCAGTTAAGTAAAATGCATCCACTTCATTATAATAAGTAGTATTTCCAAAATCAGAAATTAACTCCCAGAATGTCTAACTTGGGCCAGGTATAAATGCTGCTAAATCAAACAAAGCATCAAAATACTATTTTCCAATACTAGAGTCATGAGATGGCTGTCTTTATAGCACAATTAAGGGGAGAATATATTTTCCTACTGAAAGTGACATAAAATGCATTTGGACATTACTGAAACACTCAATAAACACAAAGTAAAGAAATGTGGAGACACATGCCAAGAATCGACGGAAGAAGTAATTGAAAAACTGCATTTTTGCACATTTGCCTCACTCAAGAAGGCAGCTTTTCCAAGTGCTCTCCTCTTCTTTTTTTTGAATATGTGTGTGGTAGGGCCTCCTATTCCCCTTGAAATTACTAAAAAATAAACTACATACAAAAGTCAAGCTCCTAGAACTTCAAATGCAGATTCTGCACAGCTATTTGTAACAACACAAGCCAAAAATAAAACCCAACAAATTGGTAGATCCAACCTTTTCCCCATTTTTTTTCTATATGTTAAATACATTCAGTCCTACTTCAGCCATGAACCAATTAATTGGCATATCACAGCAGGAAACCTTTCTTCATCCTCTACACTTTGACATTTCCATCCCTGCTAGCTAGGAATAACTAATCTGTGAAACTCCAACAGACACACCTCACACCAGCAACCTGGTAATTTATTCTGTGTTTCATGGTACAACTGAAAAAAGCAGCGAAGCCTGAAAACTTAAACCAACACCCCATGCTGGTGACTAGACTGGAAGGTTGCACTTAGTAATAGCCCTGCAGCACACTTAATGTTCCTTTTGTAGCAAGATTGATGCAGAAGCCCAAGCTACAAACAAATTATTTTTGAGCAGATGTCTGCATCCTTATGGATCAAATAACCTTCAATGCTAAAGGACTTTGAGAAGAGCTCAGGGAACATAGGAATATGTGGCCTACTTAATGTTTTGCTTCCACTGGTAACCTTTAACAACTACAGCTTTCAAAACAGCCCTATTGCTCTTTAGTGTGCATGAGGTTAAGAGGCCCAGTAAGGATTTGGGACAATTTCCTTGGACAAGGAAATGCCACATTAATAATATAAATGTTATTGTTAGAGTTTTTGTGGGCTTAAAAAATCATGGCCTGAGCAGCTCCAAAAAAGAAAAGGATTATGACCAACAAAAGCAATCATCATATAGTACTTCAAGGAGTTAACTAAAGGTGTCTACATGTTTGAGATCCCCAGATAACTACTGCTTTCAAGAGAGCATTTCACAGCACTCAAGCGAGAGCCAGAGTACTCCAAATTCTCTTCCAAGCCTTCTGCACAACACAAGACAAGTTCTAGTGCAATTTTGGTGGTATGAATACAGCTCTCCTCCACTCTTTACAAAGATGGTGCTATGCAATACTGAGACACATGCACCCACTTTGTGGAGTGAACACTGAATATGTCACTCCTTGAACCTTTCTCTGCAGATACTGTACCTGGTATCACTCAGTAGCAGCACAGAGTAGATACACTTTGAAGGACTCCAGATCCATTCCTTCTCATTTAACTACTAGGGGCACAAGCAACGACCCATGTTTTGTCTTGCTCAGCATACATAGAATCTTGGATCAGCAGGAATTGCTTCCTTTCTTCCTACACTGCACACTATATCCCCATCACCCATCCAGTGGCATATTAAATTATTCATGAATGAAATAACAGTTTTCAGCTTTGATAATTTATTGCTACACCAAGGGGATATGTAAGACAAAATGTAACTGATATAGGAGTCTGAGCTTTGGCAGCTTTTATAATACTCATTCATCTAGTATTTTCCATCATTAATCCTTCTGCTTTGCTGACTAGAACATTTAGTCAATGACAGGCATATTACCCCACTGATATGGATCCAATATATAGGCTCACTACCTGCAAACAGGAAGCATATTTTTGTTTGTGGGACTTTGATTTATTAAAATGCTGATATCAGATTCTGTAAAGTATTACTTTCAGGAGACTCTCACACAGACTTAAGAATGTCTGCAGACATCAGAACACATTAGTGAGGAGGGGTCCCAGGTAAGCATGTAATAATAATGTAATTAATAGGAATCGTTAAGTTATTACTCAGCTTCACAACAATCCTTCTGTCTTTATTGCCAGGAAAATGACAGAGTCTTTCACTTGAACTGAATCAATTATATTTACTGAGAGCCACATCAGAAAGCTTTCATTCACCATGGCAACACAGAGATGTGGAGAGTAACTCTAGTGTCCTGGGTTTGGCTAGGATAGGGTCAATTTTCACAGTCAGGATAGCTGGACCAAACCAGTCAAAGGGTTACTCAGTACCACACTGATCGCATGCCAAATATATATAATTGGGAAGGGGTTAGCTGGGAAAGGCAGGCAGTTTCAGAGGGCAGTAGTGGTGAGCAATGTGCTGTATATCACTGGCTTTGTGCATGTTTCCTTTCTTTGTGTTGCTTAACAATCCTTACCTTAACCCACTCTACCTTCCCTTCTTCTCCTCCCAGCCCAGAGTAGGAGAGGTGAGTGAGCAGCTGAGGGATGCTTAGTTGCCAGCTGGGTTCAAACAATGAAACCCGGGCAGCACCAGGCATTGGATTGTTCACTGTGATCTTCCTTTATGTAACCATACATTAGGCAGATCTGATCCTTCTAGCTATTTATGACAAGAAATTAACAATATCATGAGTGATGCACTCCTAAGTAAATTATTTGAGATCACGAAATCCAAGGCTCATTTCAAAATTAAGCCATAAATTAAAAAAAAATATTATCTTTTTTGGTGATTTTTCCTTGCAACAAGTAAAACTTAAAGGAAAAGCAAAACTATAAACTTAAAAGTGCTACTCCATGTAAACATCAATGCAAGATGCATGTGAAACACGCAATTCTCTCTACTTGAAACTCATCACCACTGAAAAAAAATAAAGCTTGAGCTCTGCCTGTGCTTCCTAGCAGGAACTCCCGCTGTTCATGTTGAGTTCAGTGAGGTACAAGACAAACCTCCCAGTGTTTCCACAGCGCTGCATCTACCTGTGCAGTTATGAACTAGAGATATGACTTGCAGATCAAAGGTATAATCATCCATCTAACAAGTTAGCTAACTCAGAGTAAATATCAGAGTAGCATGGAACTGGACTTCAAGTGTGGTTTTACATTCTAAGAAGTGTTCATCTATAAGACAAAAATTACTGCTGAAAACCTCTTTTTGGTGGTGATTTTCAAGGTGATTTTCAGAATCTAATAATTGCATTGCTCAGAGGATATTTATGTATTCTGACAAATCTGAACATTTTTGGAGTAAAAACTACAAAAAAATATCAAAATATGTTTTAAAATGAACTCTCACACAGATTACATTTAAGCTTATTTTTAAATTATCAATTGACAAGAAACACAGGGGGAAAAAAAAAAAGAATATTCCTACCTAAACTAAGTGACATAGTGATTTATTTATTTAATTTACCAAGTTATGACCTGAATATCTGAATATATTTGAAAACCATAGCTATTGAATCTCTACTTTCTGATATCAGTTATATTGTTTGGACATGTTAAATAACACATTGAACATGTGTTTTCTATCGAGATCTGGGAGAAGTCCTAACAAGTTTTATTAACTTGGCACACCGAGTACTCTCAGGAAGTTTCATGCCACAAAACTTATGATTTTTGTTCATTTGCCTGCATTTGCAATGATTTGCATGAGTTTTCCTGCAAATCATCCTCCAGCTTTCTCCAGATGCATTCCCGAGTGAATACTCACAGCCAAATCCAGTATAAATGAGGGAAGCCAGAACTGTGCATCCTCCCTGCAAGAGCATGCCCAGTTTTGCGCAGCTGATCTTCCTATGGGCGAGGGGTCTGACAGCCTTCCACCTATTTTGTTTATGCTTCTTCCTGCCCTTGCCTGTGCCTTGGTTTTTTTCCTTATGAGGTCATCGTAAACAGACCATATTCATCAAAAGCGGAAAACAGAATGAGATGCAAGAAGCTAATTGCTTTCTAAGCAACAGGATTGGTAAAGGGTCTGTAGGAAAAAAACCTTACAAGGAGCAGTTGAGAGAGCTGGGGCTAGTTAGTCTGAAGAAAGGGAAGCTTAGGGGAGACCTTATCACTGTCTACAACTACCTGAAAAGAGACTGTAGAGATATGGATGTTGTTTCTTCTCACTAGTTACAGGTTTCCCAAGGGCAAGAGGTAATGGTCTCACATTGTACCAAAGGAGGTTTAGACTGGACATTAGGAGAAACATTTTTATTGGACAGGTCACAAGGCTGGTGGTGGCAGTATCTCCATTGTTAGATGGAGACTAAAAGTCATGTAAGTGTGGAGCTTGGGGTTTAGCAGTGATCATATTCAAGTTCTATGAGACTTGATGATCTTAAAGGTCTTTTCCAGTCTAACCAATGTTATGATTCTGGGACACCTCTACATTACTGTTGGCTTTGCCAGTTTTCCAGTGCATCGTGTTGTACATCACCACTTCAATTCCTATATTCTGGGAGTTCACTGGCTGAGAACCTGTCCCTTATGACACAATTACACAATCAATAGCATAATGGGCCTTGACATTGATTGGAGCTGACAGCTGCTATGCTTAAGCACATCTTAACAGCAATAATCAGAACAAATATGAAATGCTACCATGGGGTTTCTGAAGCAGTGAAGGCATTCTGTGCACTGTGCAGTATGTTAGCATGAATGCAGTATCCAACAGTACTCAGACATATAGAACACATTCATTAAGCAAATCCCACTAGCATTTGCTCTTTTTACTATAATTGCAATCCAATCATATTGAGGCTTTTAGAGCACATTACTGGGAAAAACAAACAACGAATAACGCAATTGTCTGACTCAGTAGAAAATTGCTCCTATTTCACAAAGAAATTGCAAGTGCTAATAACTTGGTCAGCTCAATTGTACTTTTCTTGCTGCACTACTGCTGCAGACTATTGCTGCCATGGGTAGCAACTAGGTAATCTGAACCTTACTTACACCTCTCTGTAGGTTTCCCACTGTTGCAGCTGTATACATACAAGTGATGATATTTAAAGTTTACAGTTATTATCAAGAATAGGCTTACAGAAACTCTCTTGCGTATACTTGCTCCTATAGAAATCATGGACACTACTAAATCTCGTGTGCTGTGCTGGGGATGTAATAAGCCAGAGGCTGCACCTGCAGGGAGAAGCAGAGAGGACAGGTGTCTCTAAAATGAACAACAGAATATTCCATCCCATATACAACACATCACCTTGGGTATAAAGCTGAGGGGCCACAAGGGTCAACCCTCTTTGGTCCTCTCTTCCTTTTTTTCTCTTTGCATCTTTTCTTCAGTGGCCAGTGTCCAAACAGGACTCTGTCAATTTTTGCCTTCAATCCCATATCTGTGTTTTCCTGCATTCAGTTTCCGAATGCAGCTCCTGAATTTGGTTCCTGTCCACTGCTGAGCCAAATCTGGGACTTGCCCAGCATCTGCATCAGTATAATTGCCAGCGAGGGGATTGAGTTTAACATTATTTTTTGTTATATATTTCATATTATTATTGTTTCCATTAAAGCTGTTGTAGTTTTCTAAAACTCTTTCTCCTTTATTCCCTTTGGCTTTCCCTTTTGGGAAAGGAAAGCAGCTAATAAAGAGCATCTTTTACTTGTCTCATGACCAGCCCGGCCTCAATCCATGGCAGGGGGCCAGACTTTCAGGGAGCCTGGAATGCATACACCTTGTATAAAATAATGTGGGTTTTTTCCTGCAGATTTTTGTCCCAGGGAAGGAAAACTGATGTCCCTAATGATTAACACACATAAACATCAAAACAATAAGCTATGTGGAGAAATATGTGTTTAGCTAACTAAGACTTAAGTAACAAAATAAAGACCTATGTACTGAATCAGTCATACATTTAATCTTGACAATATCAGTACTTATAACCCACAATTTCCTCTTTGACTGGTATATTAAACCAATATGAAAATTGCTTCCTAAAGTCAACATGTGTAAATAATCCAGACAATCTTGATACCAGAGACATGCTACTTCCTTTTGTACTAGCTAAGCATTTCCCAGTTTGTGGAGTCAAGTTTTCTCAAGACTTGAGATTCAATCTTCTGGTCAATGCGTAAAGAAGCACAACCACAATATTCTTAGTGATGATATGCTGCTGCTAGGCATGCTAGCCATGCTGCAGACCCACATATCCTCAGAACATGTATTCCAGTCTTTAAATGGATAGTACAAGCACTCAGAACTTCGTAGACACACTAGAGCTCAATAACTGGCTACCTACCCAGACACTAGAAATTATTTTTTCAGGTCAGATTAAATTCCATTTTGAGCAAAGAGGTTCAGGGAAATCAGTGATGACAAACATGCTATTGTGCAGATAACGAAACACAAAAAACCTCATCACAGAATCACAGAATATTTCTTGTTGAAAAGGACCTCCCAGATCACCGAGTCCAACCTTACACACAACAACAAAACCCTAACCCTGATCAAACACCATCACCAAACACATTCAATCAGATAAAACACAAAATAACCCCCCCCTAAAACATCTGCCACTAGAGTAGGTACTGAAGCACCATGTCTACATGATTCTTAAATACTTCCAGGGACGGTGACTCAACCACCAACCTGGGCAGGCTGCTCCTGTGCCTCACCACTCTTTCTGCAAAGAATTTATTCCTAATATCTAATCTAAACCTCCCCTGCCTCAACTTCACACCATTGCCCCTGGTTCTGTCATTACTTACTTAGGAGAAGATCCACCTCTATACAACCTCCTTTTGGGTAGTTGTAGAGGGCAATGAGGTCCCCTCTCAGCCACCTCCAAACTAAACGTATCCATTTACCTAAGCCTCTGCTCATATAACTTGTTCTCCAGACCCCTCACAAGCTTGGTAGCTCTCCTCTGGACTCATTCCAGCAACTCAATGTCTTTCATATAATGAGGGGACCAGAAATGAACACAGTACTCAAAGTGAGACCTCACCAGTGCCAAGTACAAGGGCACAATAATTTCCTTACTCCTGTTGGCCATGCTATTCCTGATAAAAGCCAGGAATATGCTGGCCTTTTTGGCCACCAGGGCACACTGATGGCTCATTTAGTTAAGCTGCCTGCTGCTCTCCAGCCACTCTTCCCCAAGCCTGTAGCGTTGCCTGGGGTTGTTGTGACCAAAATGCTGGATCCAGCACTTAGCCTTATTGTAGCTTGTACAATTGGCCTTGGCCCATCGATCCAACCTGTCCAAGTCCCTCTGTAGACCCTCCTTACCTCCAGCAGATCTATTTGGTGGTGTGTACAAACTGACTGAGGGTACTCTCAATTCCCTTGTTTGCATCATCAGTAAAGAAACTAAACAAGACTGGCCCCAAAACTGAGCCCAGAGGGACACTGCTTGTGACCAACCACCAGCTGGATTTCATCCCATTAATCACAACTATCTGTGCATGTCCATCCAGAATTTTTTACCCAGAGAAAAGTACATTAATCTCTGCCATGATTCACCAGCTTCTCCAGGAGAGTGCTGTGGGATATGGTGTCAAAAGCCAATGTCAAGTCCATATAGACAACATCCACAGCCTTCCTCTCACTGAGACGGTGAGGTCACATGGTCACAGAAAGATATCAGACTGGTTAAGCAAATCTTTCATAAATTTATGCTGCCTGGCCCTGGTTGTTTGATTGACCTGCACTTGCCATGAGAGCTCACTCAAGATGATCCTCTTCATGATCTTTCCTGATACTGAGGTCAGGCTGACAAGCCTGTAGTTCCATGGATCCTCCTTCCACCCCTTCTTGTAGGCAGATGTCACATTAGCTACCGTTCAATCATCTGGTACCTCCCATGTTGACCAAGATTGTTGATAAATGATGGAAAGAGACTTGGTATCTCTCCCATCAGTTCCCTGAACACTCTTGGGTAAATTCCATCTGGCCTCAGTGGATTTATGGGTTTCTAAGTGCAGAAGCAGATCATGAACTACTTCCTCCTGGATTACTGGGGGGGGGAGAGTCTCTTCATTCTTATCTTCTAGCTCAGGAAGCTAAGTACTCTGGGGGTAGTTTGTCTGTCAATTAAAGACAGACAAATACAGCATTAAGTATCTCAGCCCTTTCCTCATCCTTGTTTGCTATGTTCTGCCACACATCCAGCAGGAGATGGAGATCCTTCCTCTCTGGTTCCTTTTTTATCATTAATATATTTATACTTNTTTTTATCATTAATATTTTTATACTTTTTTTTTTTTTTTTTGCCTATTATGTCAGTGGCCAAGTTGAATTCCACCTGGGCTTTTGCCTGGTTTTCTCTCTTCCTAACCTGATGAGGTCTCCATACGCCTCCTGAATTTTCTGTCCCTTTTTTCAAAGGTAGAAAATCCTCCCTTTCTTCCTAAGTCCCATCAGAAGTTCCCAGTTCAACCAGGCTGGCCATTTTCCCCACCTCTTAATCTTGTGACTTATGGGGACTGCTTGCTCCTGGGCCTTTAAGATTTCCTTCTTGAAGAGCACCCAGCCTTCCTGAACCCTTTCACCCTGCAGGTCTACCTCCCATGGACTCTTTCAGCCAGTGTTCTGAACAGCCCAAAGTCTGCCCTCCTCAAGTCCAAGGTGGAAGTCTTGCTAACCTCCCTCCTTACATCACTAATAATTTCCCTTTCACTCTCCTACACGGTCCTTAACCTCTCCGCTTCTTCCTCGAGCTCGGTCACCAGGCCGAGCAGGTCATTTACCTGGGCACAGCGCACACAGCTGCCGCCTTTGCTGCCCTCCTGCAGCAGGGACAGGCTCAGCCCCTCCCCGCAGCCGATCACCTGGGCAGCTGCGGGTCTCTGCACCAGGTTCATCCTTTGAACTGAGGCTTTGGATCGCCTGGAGACCATTTCTGTGTGTTTTCTTAAGAGACTGAGGGCTTCCATCCACGTAGCCAGCACTGCCCACCTGCTTGCCCACCTGCTTGCCCTCCCTTGCTCCTCCCTTCACGCTCCCCTGCGCTGGCCCGGTAGGAATGATTATTTTAACCTCTTTTACAGTACCATACCATTAAAAGAAACCCTGAATTTCTGCTCCATCTAAATAAAAACCTACCACACAACCCAAAAAACCCCATCTTTAACATCTTCAAACACAATTAACTGTTTAGAACTGATTTAAAGCGGTTTTAACTAATCTTCTACTACCAGAAGAACTAAATTTACTTGCGGGTTTTAAAACTATGTCATGACACTTCAATACCTCAAGACTTGCATAAAAGATAAATTAAAATAAACAAACCCACCAAGGAGTTAAATTCCCATTTCAGCATCTTATACTGATCTTTAGAAGTATATAGATACCCTTATATCAATTCCACCAACAAAGACCGTGTTTGGCATGATTTTTCCTTCTGGTAAAACATATCCTTGACTGGTTGTTGACAAACGGGTATTATCCTCCGAGATTCCTGAACGCTGGGCCTCCACGTTAGCAGACATCATCCACTTATGTCCTTTTACCCCTTGTTTGAGAGGAAATACATTCCTTCAGTTCCTTGCTAGGGTTGGTAGATTCTGTATTAACTGAGTGGACCCTTTGAGGTTGTGAAAAACCTCTGCCTCAGAAAGGATCTTACATCTTAGAAAGGATCTAATCACATTTATCATTCATGTGTCTTTGTACATCCTAAACGTTGAGCTTGCCTTGATTCCTTTGGGAAACATGAACTCATTTATACTTCTGACCAGCTTCTCCCTCCTGCCTCCCCCCTCACCAACCAACCCCCTCTCAACTGACTCTAGAACAAAGATGTATCCAGCTCTGATGCATGATCCAAAGGAGTCCCTGAGATCCATCTGTCTTTAATAATACACTCCTCCCAGTGCAAAAGAGATGCCAAGATACACAGTATTTTAAAAGGACTTTGATTTGATTCTCTTTACTTAAAAGAAAAATTAAGAAAGGAGATGATCTTCTAAAATACACTCCCACATGAATTTAAAACTCTGGGATGCTGCAGAATTCAGTATGTACCTACAAGGGATATTTGAAAGAGCAAGCAATAATTTCTGCCATCAGGTAACAGGGACAGAGTCTAAGAACCATTAAAAGGTTCATCAATCCATTCTGCAAATAGACACTCTGTATCGGCAGTTGTCTTCATCAAGGACATTTCAGGAATAATACACCAGTAAAATACTAGCTAGTATGTAAAGTGAATTGATCATGATATCTGAGTGCCAATACAGGAAGCAAATATCCTGAAGTAGAAGAGATTTTTAATCATTCAGGAAAGTCATAACATCATCAGGAATTGGAACTGAAGTGAGAAACACAGAAAATAAAAAAGGGTCAATTCTATGTGCACATATTTAGTAGATGGGACGATTCATCTTCAGAACCAGCATGGAGAAACCTTTTGGGTAAGTTTGCAGTTTTTCACAGTCTAAACACTGTTACTTTTTGAGCAAGGCAGCACATAGAAAAGCTTTAGACAGCTACAGTAGAACGATGATGGCTTCTCCTTCCTGGATGCTCATGTGGGAGAATATATGACTAACAGGAAGAGCCTCTGCATCTGAAAAAGATTTTTGGTTGCAGTTTGTGATAACCAGACCCATTTATAGTAAGATTACCAAGTCTCACATCCCCCAAAAGTGTAAGCTGCCCTCACACGGATGATTGGCTATTTACATTCTCCTTTTCCTAGTTACCTCTGTTCAGTTTCATTCACATCCCTGGGGAGACACCTACCCACTTCTAAAATTACCATGATCAATCCCAGCCTGAGGGACTGCTGACAACTGGATATCTGCAGTGCGTGTCGAGGTGTGATGGGGCACCCTACAAAATGCATCATCAATTCTGCCCAGAAGTGTTCTGCCTAATTAAATGAGAGGATTAAGGGCTGGGGGGAAAACACAGTCAGAGAGGTTAAAGTAGTTTGCTCAGACTTATGCAATAGAGCAAAACAGGGTAGATTATGTCCAATTCGCTTTCAGCTTCACTCCTCATCCCCTGAATCAGAGACATATTTCGTGATAAAGAACAGTTTATTTTAAAAGCATTTTACAATAAAGACTAAGATAGGGACAAGAAAAACAACTAGAGTTCTGACATCTTACCTCAGCTGACAATCTGACCTGTTCATCTCCTGTCGTATAGATAATAATTTTTCCCATATGAAAATGTTTTGGCAGTTAATAGCAACAACTCTCATTTTTTTTTTAGGGTTTTTTTTTTTTTTTGTTAATTAAAACAGCAGTGTTCCACAGATCACGATTATTTTGTGAAAATGTCTATGATAATTCAGAATGTGAACAGACGGAATGTTTTATCATCTTTGTAAGAAANAACTCTTATTTTTTTTTAGGGTTTTTTTTTTTTTTTTGTTAATTAAAACAGCAGTGTTCCACAGATCACGATTATTTTGTGAAAATGTCTATGATAATTCAGAATGTGAACAGACGGAATGTTTTATCATCTTTGTAAGAAAAAAATACAGACAGTGTTCCTGAAGAAAGCTTTAAGACATTAAAAGAAAAAGGGAGAAAATCAACAACTGTATGGTATTATAGGAGAGATGAGGAAAAGGACGTTTTCTGTTCATTCATTAAAATCTGCCCTGTGACCCTATTTCAGTACACCAAGGCCTGAAGTGCAGAGGTAACAAAGTAATTGGGTTGTGTGTGCAGCATATGCTTTTTAATGATGCACATATTTCACTGAAGCCAGAGCAGGAGTGTGCTATTTCCACACAGTTTGCCATTTTCTTTTTTTAACATATTCTAGATATTTACAAAAATTCATAACAAGGTGCTACATTTGCCTGAGGATAAAATCGGTGCAACCTTTCTTGCATCTTGAGTTTCTGTTAAGGGCTTGATCTTCTAGGAAATCTGACAGTTGCGTGAAAATTGCCTCATCCCTCTCAATCTACCTCAGCAGAGATCCAGCTGACTCACTGCAGTGTTGAACTCCAGCTAGCTGAAATAAATACCTCTTTGTTCATCAGTTTCATCCCTAAAGGACAGCAGCAAGGACAAGACAAACAGGGGCTTTCCCCCCCACATACACTAGGATTTTTTTGTATGACCTTTAAAAGCAACCAACATGACACCACACACACTGAGAAAACTGAAAACACACAAGTCGAGCTGATGATCCCCTCTCCAAGCCCTAACACAGAAGGGCCAGATCTCCCTCTGGAGCTTTGCAGACAACTTAAATAGGAACTAGCCCCTCAGACTTCCAGACAGACGCTTCAAATGCCTCAGAAAAGAAGAACTACTAAAGCAAGCACCAGATTGCCCAAAAAAGGGAAGAAAAGGGTCTTCTTTGGAAAGTGTTCACGTATCTAATGCTGATGACAGGACTGGATCTATCCATTTAAACTACATCACTAACGATGACAGCAATGTATTTATAGCATTATAACTCAGCTAGCTTCCTTAAACTCAGTGCATGAGCCTTTAGGTTATACAATTCTAGATGTTTGTAACAGTAAGTTACCCTTTTATTACTGGAGCTCTAAATCTTGAGACAAAGAATAGCTAAAAAAACACTTACAAACTCATCCAGGTTCATCAACAACTTCCATCTGAAAATGATGCTTAACAGACCACAATGATTACTGTCCAGCATTCTTCTGAGAGGCAAAACAAACATCTAAGTTATAACTTTCTAACATCTGCTTCCTCCAGGGGAGGATTTGTATGCAGTTTGACAGATGCAAGAGCTCTGAAGAATGACTGTTACAAATGAGCCAGCTAGCAGAGTCTTGGAAAATGCAGCCAATCTCAGATTATTGAAATGAGCTCCAACCCAAGGCAGAAATAACACACAGCTGTTCCTTCTGACTGCTGTTAAGGAGAGAAATTGTATCTCATGATGGTATTAATAGATGTCTTTTACTCTGCATAGCACCTGGAAAATGGGGCCCCACCATTTAATCTCATTTTCCATTAAAAAAATAAAAGAAAAGAGAGAGAGCCAGCACATGAACGACAGTCAACAAGCGGCAAACTTTGTACATTAACATTTCACTCAGAATTTCACTTTAAACACACAGGGTCTATGGTCATTCCATCTTTGGAGGAATAAAAAACACTTCTATGAATAATTCTTACTACATTTTACTGTGTATTTTATTTACTAAGCCTACACAAAGCATAACAGATGTGACATACCTTTGTAACAGAAATTTCAGATCTGCCTCTAAACCTTGTTTCCAAGACACTCTTCTGCCTCAAGAAGTAGCTCCTCTCTAGAGACACTGAAGGAAAGAGGACATTTTATACACACAACATGTCAAGCAAGAACGGAGGAACACCATAAAAACCTCAGCTGTTTTTGTCTGCTTTTCTAACAGAATTAGTGAGACAGTGTAATAGGGCTTCTGTTGTTCCACCCTGACAAATAGTTATCATGATCAGAAATAACAGTGCAGTAAGGCTTACAGTCGAGAAAAAACAACCAAGAAGAGCAGATACTGGTTAAAGCCAGAGCAGCACCAGTGGAAGATGGCCTGCTTCCATGGACTGGTGACCTTAACTAAAGCTGAGGAGAATTCCCTCTCAAACCTGTGCAGTTTCTTTACTGGTTTGTGCTTGATCCCATGCTCAGAGGAGGAAATGAAGTTGAGACTTGGGCTGAGCTCTGCAGAAGAATGTCTCCAGGACCAACTGTTGACTTCTTTCCTGGGAGAGGTGGGCAAGGGCTGGAAAGTTTGCTATCAATAGGCAAATGGTTAATTTTCTCAGCTAGAAGAGGGAGGGAATTCACTGGCTATGTGTTGAACTATATATTTTAACACCATACTGATCAAGGGAAGGAATGTTCAACTACTTTTTCCTCTGGGTAAGGAAGCTTATCTGTACAATTGTTTCCACTCAGTTTTGGGTCAGGCTGTGCACAGGCTGTCCAAATCACACACAGGGTATAAAACCACAACCACATCTGTTTCTCATATGGTGATTCCACATGGCTCTGCACCCTTCTGGCCTCACAGTCTGTAATCCCTATTAAATTCTCTCTGTATCTGACAGCATAAATTCTCTTTAGCATCTAGTGCTTCCCTTCTTAGATCTCATTCAGAAAACACACATTACTCACCAAAGTAAATGGCACTTCTCCCTGTGCCCAGCCTCTGGCACACAGAGGCCAACTATCTTGCAAAACTGAATGTTAGCATAACTCCCAGGACACAATGGCTACAAACAGTGAGTAACTTCCATCAGTGACAGGATGCTGACCAGCTGCCAAAGTGGACAAACATTTTTGATAGACTCACTGCAGCAGTGGAGTACACTCAGCAATGCTGCTGCCATTTCTCCAGTGCATACTGGGAAAAATGTGGCACCCATGAGAATGCATCTGCACTGACTACTCCTTAGCTAGGAGAGGGAATATAATTTGCATATATTTGGAATAGTACAGTATTTGTTTTTAATCTGTGTTTTTTTTCAGTTTCCCTGAATATAGCTTTACCAAACAATACAAAATGAAGGTGCAATGGTTTAGGGAGAGGGTCTAAATTGGTTTGGGTTGATGCCTGTAATTCTAGCACAACAGCCAGATCTCACCAAGAGTTCAACAGGCAGTGAAGCAACTTTGCTAGAAAGACAACAGTGTATTGAACTCATTGCCAAGAAGAAAAGGAAAAAATTCCCAAGTCAGTAAAAGAACCAAAAAGATAAAAGATAAACTGTATCACAATGCCTTTACTCACACTTCAAGAGAAATGGGACACAGCTAACACATGGGGTTTTGGCCTTAGATGAGAGGTCTGGGATAAGAGTGTACACTAACACTCATAACCACAAAAGCCACCACAAACACAAACACTTGCACTCCACTTTCCAGAAGAGAAAGGGGTGGGATGGTGTGACAGGAATACAGCACATGCTTGTGGAAAACTTCCTTTTCCCGATCGGCATCGGACATCGGCATTCTATGACATCTCTGGCATACTTCTAGCTCCTGTTGAATTAAGGCTCTTTGAGGCTATAACAGTGTCAAATGTGGAGGATACAACAGGTTTCAGGCTCTCTCTGTTTGCCAAAGGCTTAGTAGATCAGTACTTGTGATCTCTCTTTCTCTCTTATAGAGGGTTCTCTCAGTCTCTCAGTGGCAGAGTATACAGAGTCTTTGTCAGTCTGGTGGAGACAAAGCCAGCATGGAGCTGGTCACCTGTTATGAGAATAGGCTTTTCAGTCCAATGGCTTTCTACAGGCCTTATGCAGAGCCTTTCTTTCTTCTCCCCTGTGGTCAGGCACCAAGGGAGGTAGAGGGTTAAGAGGTCATCTCTGTCTGGCGTCTTCAAAGGCATTTTAAATGTAGCATGGCTTTGGAGGAATTGCCCTTACCCTGACCCACTGCCAAGGACAGGAACGAGCTGGTGCTGGCTTTTCTGTATCTGAGCCCTCAGTGAAAGAGGGGAGGGATGCAGGTTCACCCCCACAGAAGGGGGTTTGCAGGTACAGAGAACTACTTGTCTCTTCAGCCTCTCTGCATTTGGGCTCCAGCATCTCTGTGTTTGAGCTCCCATGCAAAAGAGGGCTGTGGCTACCCCTGCAGCAGAGCTGCAGCCAAACTTAAATGTCTTTTGCATTCCACCTTTTGGTTGCAGGGGGTTCAGAGCCATTGCTTGCTCTCCCCACTGTTACTGCTACTGGATAGTAGTTGTAAGATATGGCGAGTCTTGCCAAGTCATGATGTCATAAAAACTTTGTAAATAAATAGTGATAAAAGTGTTCCCAAAAAGTAAAACTACTTTCCTTTCAAGTATAGTGTCCCTCAAATTATTAAGCACTCCCTGATAAATTAAGGGCAGAACATGTTCTTGTCCAAGATGCTAACAGATAGCAGATTGCCAGCAAGTGCAGACAGCCCCTGCAAAAAGTGCTTAATTTTTTCAAGATACTCCTGAAAACTTCCCTTTAACTATAAACCATAGTAAATTTTACCCAAACGAAGGGTTTTGTAGACTTGTTACTGGAACTGAATTCACACATGACCTAGACAGAAATGCAGAAGTCAAGTCCTTGCTGCAAAAGCTCACTACTTGCAAAAGTCAGCATTTTACAGCTACTTTAAGGGGTAATGGACTTCCTACACCAAAATTAAACTGCTAAATTCATGCTTGAGCAGCTGAAACTTTTTCTAGAGGAATGAGTGTCAGCACATCCCTGGGGAAATCATATTCAAGTAGCTAAGCACAGAGGTCCATAGACAGAGTAGAAGCAATCCCCCCATTGTGCTCTAGTACAAAGCTGCTGCCCTTTTAACAGATCAGCCAGAAAGATGCAAAGTCATGTGAAACTGATTCTGAACTGGAAACATGAGTGAAAATGTTGCAATGATAATACAAATATCAGGGACATATAGACTTCCCAAGGCAGCATGGGCTGGAATGACAATTTTCACATAGCCTGAATGTTGGTATAGAGCCACTCTTCCTCCTCTTAGTCTACTAAAAAGAAAAAAATTGCTTTGGAAATAGGAAGTAATGACTGAGCAAAAGATTCTAGACTTCTCAGTTTTCTTTTATCCCAAAGTACAGCAGAACAAAGAGATTAAGAAGAAGATGAGGAACAGCAGTATCCTAGAGTCGGGTTCCCTGCCTTACTACCCATCCACAGGTGCAGTAAGCAGAAGCCTCCTGCAAATATATACATAAGGAGTTGTATGCTGCCAGCAGCTTTTTATCTTTTGTGATTCTACAAGGGAGAAGGAAACAAGAATTTAGCAGGAGCTAGAACTGTATTTTTTTCTGACCATAGTCATGCAATCTGTAGGCTGAACAATTCTTGCTACCTGCATTTAGAGCTAACATAATCTAATCAAAGAGTTTGATAACAAAAAAAGCCCTTTTTGTATCTTCTTTTTTCCTCCACTCAGTTTGCTATAAATAGCAATATCAAAGTACTCACTAATGATGTTACCTAAACACAGTGTAGTACTCTGAACATACAGCAACTTCAGCTGCGTGATGAACTGGAAAAAGACAAACACTTCAGTACAATGCAATCAGGAGAGGAATTACTTTCAAACCAGCTGTCATAGGACAGAAAAGCGAAAAGTTGCCTAAAGGGATTGACTATATTATCAACCTTACTGAAAAGAAACTGAGAAGATCTTGAAAACTTTAAGTGAAGACATTGAACTGTATCATTTTTCAGGTCAGTAAAGGAGAAATTAATTTAATAATTCAGAATACATTTACCCCAGGTTGGTGATGGTTTCTCCTCTATAGATACAATTATCATGAGGTTCTGAGAGTTTTGCTCTGTAGTTCTAATCAATGGCTGGGAAGAATTGCTCACATGTCCCCTGCTTGGTGATTAAAGGATCAGCCGAACAGGGCAGCAGCTTTCAACCTCTAAAAAGTTCTGAATTTGTGTTTGTACATGCTGAGCTTTTAGGACGGTCCAAGCAGGGGATCATTTGAATAGGATTTTCAAAGGCATTCAGAACATACCTAGTCTCTTTCCATATAATACAGTAAATTAAACCCACACATTTCTGAAATTAAATCTCAATCCTCCAATAAGCCAAACAAGAGAACAGATGTCTTCACCAATGAATCATTAATGGAGGGGCAAAGGCTTAGTGAGAAAAGCCTGAAGCCCAGAGAGTTCTGAGAAAGTTTTATCATTATCTGAAGGGCCTAGAAATGAGAAATAGGATTGTGAGAATTTCACCAGCAATTGCTGCCATTTAAACACTATACAAATCAATTTTCTGAATGCCCAAACTTGAAAGTAGTCTTAAACTAATGAGTGACCGGATTAGATACTGGATTATCAAGTATTTGAAACCCAGTTTTGAAGAAAGATTTATCTTGTGTTTTAAATACAGTGAGCTGCCTCTGTTTTGTTGAAATCATAACAATCTCCATAATGACTTGACATAGCTTAATGTTCTTTGTGGCTCACATGCTTTTCAACACAGGACCTGCTAGAAAATACTTTAAGGCTATTGTACACACTCATCAAGCATTCTGGACAGCACAGGTTTCTTCTAGGTAAAGCAAACGCCCAACATGATTGACAGCGTAAAATAATCCAGTTACAGGGGATGCATCTTTGCAGCTAGCTTTAAGCTAGCTTACCACCCAAAGCTTATATTGCCCTGCAGCTTTTTCCATCATACCTGTCCAGTTTCAGAGATCACAACCTTCTGATCTGTTTTCTTCATAGATTAGTGATTTTTGCCTAATGGCAAAACTAAAATTTTATTTTCTACTTAAAATGTAAATCTATTTAGGTGGTGGCAGCTAAAATGAATCAATTGGCACCTGTTCGGCTGTTAACTATGAAGTACTTTCATTGTTAAGCTCTGTCAACATCTTGCACCATCTTAAGAGCTTGACACTACAAGGAAATCCTTGTAAATGTACTTTCTCATGCTAATGAGAGCAAGTTTTTACCCAACCTCTAAAATTACTTCAGTGCTTATTATTTTAGCTCTTGTTTCTGTCACTGTCACTCAGCCATTCTCTGAAAAGCTCACTGAACTTCTTTCAGACGCATTTTGCTGCTGGAGGAAAATACCTGGAAGCAGTAAGCCCACTGCAGTGCTAATGATCTCCTTACCCATTTGTGGTGATGATAGCTAGCAGAAAAAGCAGCTGAGATACTGAAAGAGAGGGCAGGCACAGTCCCATAGGTGGTGAGACAAGCAAGTAGCTCAGGCAATGCCACCTTCCCTCTCTGGCATATCAGGCCAATTCTTGTGGCAAGAAGGTTGAATTTACAGGCTCACGAGGCAGGCCACTAACCACATGTGGAGCACCTCTCTGCTTTCAGAGGAGACAGAGATACAACACAATTGAATTATGCAGAGCAATACATGTTATCAGCATTACAACAAATAAAGGCGGTGATGTAGAGCATGAAGAGAAGAAATAAAACCCTTGTAATCTATCTTGTGACTCCACATGTGGCAGAGGACAAGACTGATGGCTGGAGTTCTATAGTTTAAACTAGAAGCACAGAACCAACCAATGTTGTGGGGTCACAACTAAGACAACAGCTTGACTAAGTATCTAGTGGATTCTCTAGCACATTAACTTACTACAAAAAAACCCCATGTCTTCAAGAAAAAAACCAAGAACAAATTTCTAATCAAATTGGAAACAATGCTCACCTTTATCATTGTCATTATTACAGTATTTTCTGTAATGCTTGAGCAACTGGTTCCTCATGGTTTAAAAAACATCTACAACCATGAAACTGGAAGGCTATAAACTAATACAAAGTGATGCCACTCCAGTTATTCCAGACTAAGCCTTGCTGGCAGTAGTCACCTACTTGCAAGACTTGCAGAATCGCTGTACCTTCATTCTGCCTGCTCATGCAGGAATGCCATTGAGTCCCAGATGGCCTCTCAGCCAGGCTTCCAGCTTGCTGCAGCCAAGTATTGACTTTTTCCAAATTACTGACAATGGAATGAGAGCCTCAAGTTGTGCCAGGGGAAGTTTAGGTGGGACATCAAGAGAAAGTTCTTCACTGGAAGAGTGGTCAGGTATTGGAACAGGATCTCCAGGGAGGTGGTAGAGTCTCCACTGCTGGAGGTGTTCAAAAAAAGCGTAGATGTGGTACTTAGAAACATGGTTCAGTGGGCATGGTGGGGTTGGGTTGGTGGTTGGACTTGGTCTTCAAGGTCTCTTTCAACCTTAAGAATTCTATGATTCCCTTTATAACTCCAGTAATAGAAGACCTTATCTTCCTGTACTTCAGAGCCAGAAGTGTATGCATGCATGCTCACAATTTCCTTCAGGAATGGGGTATTTTAACCTTCTTTAAAAAACCACGTAGTTAACATACTTCTGATGATGCTAAACCTGAAAACAGATACCTCATGGATACTTCAGGTGAAACTGTTTTAAACTGTCAGAACCATGGCTCCCAGCTCTGCATCATTATTGCATAATTAAACAGATGCATTGCTGAACTTGTGTGCTGTTTGGTTAACACTGGACCCACTGCACAGGAGTTGAAATGATAGTTTGAGGAGAGAAGAAATATAATAATATTGTAAACCGAAGCTATGTGAGCCATCCAAATCTGTTAAGCACTGTGGGTCTCCAAAGCAGTGTATTTGGCATCAATACACATAAATGTAAACTCAGTAAAGACTGCATGAAGACAGCATGATGAAATTTAAATGCCAGCAAATAATACCTTTGCTCAGCAGGGATTTAATTTAGGAAATACTGTTTTCAATTACAAACTACTGTAGCATTTCTAACCAGAGAAGATAATTTGTGAATATTTTTATTTGTGGGCCAGAGTATATTCATAAGTATAGATACAAATAATGATGTACATTTTGCTGTTACAGAGAACCTGCTATCACCATGTAATCAAACAAATAACACCTAAAGTAGCAGATATCAATTCCATGATGGAATCAAGTGTTACCTTTAACAAAGTAAGTTGAGAATGAGACACAAAACCCAGAAGTTATAGACATTGACCACGATAAACCCCTCCTACTATCTGTATATTGGCAGACTCTGAAATATTACGGAAGATGATTTTTTAATCTGATTAATATGTTTGGACCTTTCCACCTGCAAAGCAGTGTGCTGATAGCAGCCCTTGGAAGGATGGGCAAGAATCACTTGAATGTCCTTTTAAGAGAAAGAGAATATAAAAACATTTCTATTCCTGTAGTCACATGTAGCTTAAAGAATAAAAAAAATATACTAGGAAAAATCATCCCAAAACAACAGAATAAGAAAAGAACAAGAAAGGTGATGGGCCATCATCCACCCTGACCCCACTGCCCCTCTTCTCTTGGTCTGCACTGTCAATTGAAACATGCCTCCAGTCTTCAGTTCTTTCACTGTGTAGCCTGTCTACTGCAAGACCAGCACTGATGATGATATCTGTAATACAGGCGGGAGCAGCTGCCTGACTCTAACCCTCAACAGGGCTTTGCAGCTTTTTAGAGCTTTGTGTGTCACAGCTTTCCTTTCCACCATCATATTAGTAATGCGCTCATTGCTGTTCTTTTCCTGTTTTATCTACATATGGTAACTTCAAGCTGAAAGCTACTCCTGTAATCACGATGTTTCACCTACGCTCACCCTGTAATGTCTCATTTGCACTAATGTATAAATGTGGCAACCTGTTGCCTAGTGACCAGAAGCATTCCCCTCCACCCTTTTCTCCCACAAGCGAGACTTTTGCATTGCAAAAAATGAAAAACAAAAAAAATGTAATGTTGTGGAATTAACTTATTAGATGTCAGCTTCCTAATAATGCTGGCGAGATATACAAAATAGAACATCATACATCTGCTGCCAAATGGCTTTCTAAGCCTGCTAATGTTTCCATTTCTGCAATGCAATCCTATTTTATACGACATTTTACAGCTCTGGGAAAAACACTTTTCAGCCAAACACATTTAAATATGTGTATTTGGCTTACAAGAACACATGCAGGAGACAGCCCTCTGTCTATCCAAAGGGTCTTCTCTTTTAATCTAATGCCAAACATTCATAGTCTCTATTTCACCTGCATCTTAACTGTCCTTCCATTGCATGATTAATATGAACTGCAGGAATTACTGAATGAAGTTCTTTAATTTTGTCATCTGCATGTCCTTTTGGGCTTAAGAATATTTGTGTCAGAAGAATACACAAGAGATTGTGAGGTGATGCACGGAGCACAATGTCAGCTGCAGTGCTGCCAACAACAAACTCACAAGTATCAAGTCTAATTCTAAGAATACACACGGCAGGATTTAAAAGCTAGGATTTTAAATATAAAAGTGGGATGGCTTGGTCTAGTTGCCTCTTGGGTTGTTTTTGGGTTTTTTTATGCTTCTGTCATCACTTGTTTTTGCCATCAGTACAGCAAGAAAGCAACACTTAGGAACGTACCATGATATATTTTCAAATGAAAGCTGCCAGTCTCTCGTAAGATTCCATTTCCTGGAGTCTTTGAGAAGAACAAAATACTGCAAAATTCAGTAAATACTCCTGTGGATGGCATGGCAGTAAAATGCTTCTGTCATCCACATACAAATTTCCTGTGACTCCACACAATACTGAAGCCTCTCCAACCTACTTGGAGTGAGATAATCATCTTTCAAATGACTCTTCTTCCTTTGAAACACTGCACTGACACCTCTGAAGCAACAAACTACCATCATTCAGAAGTTACATTTCCTGTAACAAGGATCAAAAAATGACGTCAAAAACATCCCCCAGCAATGACAACTCAAGTTCACAAAGTAAATCCTAGCATTTTCCTGTGTTCTCTGGAGCAGAATCAAATATTGACTTAAACACAGCTGTAAGCGATATTCTTAGCCAGAATGAGCAGCAGATTAAACGTGAGAAGAATTAAGAAAAATTCTCTAGAGGACCCAAGACAAATAGCAGGCCCCCTCCTTCACATATCATGTTGTCTATTTTCAAGAACATTAAAATCCTTGAACATTCCAGTAGACAAATGCTTGCTTTTGTGAAAAAAGAAATGCAGTCTGTCTTGTAAGGAAGCAAGAGAACAGCCTAAACAAAAACAAAAGCACAGAAAAAAATCCAGCCAGTGGGGTTTAGTTGTGAAGTTATATTTACTCCAGCTATTTCTGAAAAGGGCTTTGGCTTAACATTTTTAAAGGCTTTAATTCCCTTTTTCATAAGTGACTTATTTTTTAATATAGCTGGCTTCTAATTCAGATGAGCATATCTGAAAAGTACACAGTTAAGTAGAAACCATATAAACATTGTTCAGCTTCCAGCAAGCTTTGTCGCAGCTGGCAAAGGTAGCAACCACAGTTCAGCTTTGCAACAGCCAAGAGAAAGGAAAGGACAAGCAAAGCAAAGGCACGAATAAATTGAGAAACTTAAAGGAGGGGGATGGAGCCCTTCACTGGGTGTTATTAGTATAGACAAAAAAGGAAGCACCTTCTAACAGCCTGGAGGACTATTCCTAGCCCACATACATAGGAGAAACCACCAAGAGAAGGCTGTGAGCAAGACAGCTTTCCTGCTCTGCTGTTAGATTTCATTCTTGCTAAGGGAATTTAAGATTTCGCCACATGTTTATAAATGGATAAGGCTCTTTCAGCTAGGGAGTGAATCAAGGATGGAACCAATGAGCCTGCCTTCTGAGTTGGCTACACTGGTGACAGAGGTCATAACGTTTTCTATGGTTTGCACAGTTATGGTCTCAGATTTTACTAAGAAGTGATGGAAAATTCTCTTCGTAAAGCCTTTTGTTTTATTGTTCATTAATTCCAAGGAGGCAGATTCGTAAAGTTAATTAGAGATTATGGTTCTTTCTGTTAGTAAGTAGATGCTCATTTCACTGAGTGTGAGGGGCAGGAGGAGACTTATTGCTGTTGTAACATGTCAAATATGTTCCATTGAGTTTGATTCTTACTTGCAGCCTGTTCTCATCTCCCTCCCCATTTAGCTTTCCTACCTGTCTGTGATACTTGGATGGTTGCTTTGAGCAATATAGATGCTTCCTCTAAAAAAGAGGCTGAAACCAGTCCTGGAGCTTTTGTGCCAACCAAAGAATATAACTTCATTTCCTGCCTGGTCTATCTGGAGTAAAGGCTGCTATCTGAACTGTGAACTGTTCAGCCACAAAGTCAAGGAATGCAGAGAACTTGGCAGACATTCTATGTATGGCTACAGAACAAAATAATTACACACCCTGTGCCAAAGATCCACATGTGCCAAGGCTCCCACCTTTCTAATTCTGAGTCTAGAGACTAAAACCCAAGAGTTGTCTGTCTGGGAAACAGGAGTAGGTTATTAGTCTTGAGATATACAATTCCTTCTGTGCTGCTGCCTCTACACCATTTGCATTAGCTCACCAGATACAGACTCCCAAGTCACCTGAGACAAACTGGCATTAGTTGCCTCATCTCTGCTTCTGAAACAACATCTGGAAAGTGCTCTGTACAAACAGCCTGTAGGAAAGCAGATAATAGACACTACTGAGTGTCCTTCTGGGTGTATTATGTTGTGGGATCAGGAATGTTCCCAGCCTTGCTTCCTTCTTCTGAATTACTTATAATATGATGGTCTGCTTTACTAGTGAAGAAACAGAAATAAAGCTCTATGTTTCTGGCTTTAGAGTTCTGTTTATCCTTAACCTCAAAGTTCCCTTTACACCCAGCTTCATTCATTTACACTCTGCCTTGAGATGTACAGCGTCAAGACCCCTCAACCCATTATGTCTGCCCCACATTGTTACCTTGCCCAAGTGCTTTACATAATTTTAACAGTATCACCACATTCTGCCAGTTCCAAACCCGTCAAATCAGTCTGAAGAAAGTAGAAATATATAAACGATCTGAAAACAATGCAACAAAATAAACCCTTTATTTCTGGTTGCCATCTATCATATTTTTAAGCATATAATTTGCATAATAAAAAACAAAGTTGTTACTAAGTAGTCTGCAGGGCTACTGAACCAATTCTCTTGGCCCCTTTTTTAGGACAGGCAGGACAGGTGCTGCTCATGTAGAGATAAAATACAATAGATTTCTCCAAAGCCTGAGTGCCACCACAGCAAATCACATCTTTTCTAGTCAGTAGGACAGTGTGTGTGATAAAGTACTGGACACATTTGGGCAGAACAATCTGAACCAGTATGATGGGGATAAAACAGGGAAGAGTATGTTGTGGGGGTTGAGCTAGAAAGGAAGAAAGGGAGCTGAAGTGTGAACTCTATTTCAGAGCAAAGAAATTACAAAGCTTCCTGAAGGCAGTACTAGAGACCCATAACATGCATCATTTAAACATGAATGGGAAAAAATAAGCAACACTTAGCTATAGCATAAGGCATAGTTCTATGGAATATAAAATGGAAAAGGGCTCCAATTTACAAGGTAGAACAGTGAAAAGCCTTGCTTTCTGTTTTACCTGTGACACCAAGAGTTGCTGTCTCTAACCTACTTCGTATTTTCAAGGCACGAGCTGTCCAAATCCTGCAGGTGAGTAGGCAAGTATGTTCTTCTGACACTTATTTGCTGTCTTTAGTCTTCCAAGATTTTGTAGCAAAACAATTAATAAATTATATGTGGTTTCATGAATTTTTGCTGGGAGATGCTCAATTATTCTAACTTGGGGATAATGGAAAAAATACTTATTCAAAGTTTACAAAGATGTCGACATTGCTATAGATACAAGTAGTAACAAACACTGCTTTCTTCCATGCCATCTATTTCTTCCTTTGTCCATTTTTAATTCTATTTTCAGTGGTAATCTTAGAAACACAGACACCAAGCTCATCATGTAAAAACTGGTTAATCAAATAAGAACAATAACATAATAAAAGGTGAGCACACAAATGGTTTTTGTTTTCCTGGAAATCACAGCAAAATAACCTGGAACAAGCACCATACACACTTCGGGTAAACCTTCCATTGTCTTTTGTTTTTACAGACAAGTGAAAGAATTAAAATAAACTGAGGGTTCTTGTTCTTTAAAATATTTTTTAGTGTCAAATACAAGACAAACACAAGTTACTTGGTAGTAAAACTGCAGTATTTACAAAAAATAGCCAACAAGAATGAATGTTTTTCAGCTTTGCTTTTTTACTAACCAGTCCAAAATGTATCTTTGACAAATGGAGTTTTCAACCAGAAGATATATTGAGCTATAATAGTCATTATGTATACACCTATTTATTCCAAATATATTGCAGAACATATCAATGAACTCTGATAATTGTAGCCCCAAGATAAGCATTCTCTTAGAGCATCACATCTTCACTACCTGTACATGCTCAAAGGAACAAGACACCTGGGTATGCAGCCATTTCTAAATGAGTATTGAAAGAGATGCTTCAAAGAAAACGTGATATACTATATGTTGGAGGAATTATCCTGCCAGAAGGAAGCACGTCCACAAGCCTGCAACATAATTATTTCACCCCACTGCTTTCAACAGGATTACTACATCACTGTGTAATCTGAAGGAGACACTGCAAATGGATCACACTGTGCTAAGCATTCTGTGTGTGCAGAGAACTCACAGGTCCCTGCACTGCCATTAGGTAAACCCTGGAAAATGAAACAAGACCAAAAAGGAGTAGGTAACTCCTGGCTGTAAAAGACAATCCATGGCAAGCTCTAAGTTTTTAATTCTCAGCTCAACGTTAATTAATTACTCAATAACAGAAGTTTTCAGGCTGTTTTTTACAATCTGACCAATAAGAGCCAAGAACATAGATTATGTTTGCAGAAGTGGCCTGAAATCCCATTGCTCAGCATCCAAAAAAATGAGTGATTAAGGAATGCAAATAAAGAAAAACTCTATTCCAGCAAAACTCCTTGTCATTCTAGATTAACCACCAGTGCATCATGTCAGGAAACACGTAATAACAAACCCTGGAGAGCTCTTTTGGTTGGGTTGTCAAAGGTAAACACATGGATATTAAGACCACCCCAATGTTTACATTGTAAAACAGAAATCAAGTCATTGTATTGCAGTTATTATTTTAGGCACTTAGAGAGTAGAATGAAAACTTCAGGGAACTTATGTATGTCAATATTTACCCCAAAACTCACTTAGCTAGTTGTGTTTGTTTTGAAGAAAGCAAACACTTAATAATCTGGAAACAGTACTGCTTCCAACGAGGAGAAGCATTAATATTTCTTTTACTTGCTGAAGAAGAGGCAGCCAATCCAGCATTGACAAGCAAGTACAACTGCAGTGAGATGCAGTCCTCCTGCAGAAACTGGTTAGCTAGCAGGGTAAGCTCAGCCAAGGAGGCCAACAATCTACTCTCCTCTCAAAAAACCCCAAGAGGTCTTCAAGCTTCTTTCCAAACAGAATTCTGCAAAACAGCGGAGTGTCCATACCACTTTGTTTTCACAAAACAGTAAGTCCGACTTTCATCTGAGAGTCCAAGAATACCCAAGGAGCCATTTTTAATGAGTGATGATTTCCTAGGATTTCATGACATTCCCTTGATGTTTTATAGGATTTCAAGAGCTTTATAGGATTTAGCAAGATTTCATAGGATTTCATAGCATTTTGTGTGGGGCCTTTGGCAGGATTTCATGTCATTTCATAGGATTTTGTGTTGTTTCATAGGATTTTGTGATGTTTCATAGTGTTTCACAAGATTTCATAGGATTTTGGGTCTTTTTGTAGGATTTTGTGAGATTTTATAGCATTTTGCGTTGTTTTGCAGAATTTAATGTCCTTTTGTAACATTTCATATGATTTTGTAGGATTCAGCAAGATTTCATGTCCATTATTTGGATTTTGTGGGTTTTTTTGGTAGCATTTAATGAGATTTTGTAGGATTTCATAGGATTTTGTGAGATTTTGTAATACTTTGTGCCATTTTGTAAAATTTCATGAATTTTCTTGTCCTTCTGTAGGATTTTGGTGGGTTTTTTGTTTTTTTTTTTTCGGATTTTGCATCTTTTTTTGGTAGGATTTTCTACAATTTCATGAGGTTTCATACGATTTCATATCATNGTTTTTTTTTCGGATTTTGCATCTTTTTTTGGTAGGATTTTCTACAATTTCATGAGGTTTCATACGATTTCATATCATTTTGTGAGATATTCTGTCCTTTCGTAGGATTTGGTGAGATTTCATGACATTTTGTAGGATTTCACAGTGTTTAGTAAGATTAGTGAGAGTTCATAGGATTTTTGTGTCATTTTGTAGAATTGTATGAGATTTCACACAGTATCACAGTAAT
>VZRI01000217.1:15960-26028 GCA_013397515.1 Upupa epops
CGTCCCGGGGCAGGGGTGGGGGGCTGTCACTGGGGGGGGGACTCAATCCTGCTAGAGAAGCTGTCTCTCCCTCCCCCCGAGCTGCCCCAGCACCTCCTCCCCTCCCAGCGGCTCCCCGCTGCTCCTCGGAGATGATTAAACCCGCTGTTTCCGAGGTTCCGCATCCCCTTCCAGGAGGATCTGCAATCAGCCTCGAGAGGGCCGGGGGCTCCCCCACCTGCACACTCCCCCCGCTCCATCCTCCCCACCGCCGTGCCCTCCCTGTGCCAGGGCGCCTCTCCTAGTCACCTCTGCCAGCCTCGGCTTCTCGCCTGCCGTGCCCTTGGGGCAACCTTGGGGCTTCACAGGAGGGGCAACGCGCTGCTCCGCTGTGTCTGCCACAGCTTCCCCACCAGCTCCAGGGTCACAGCCCCATCCTGCATCCCGAAAGCATCCCCAGAGCCAGCCCGGCTACAGATGGACCTGCCGTGGGTGGCACAGAGAGGAGCAGCTCCTTGCCAGCTCCCCTGCATCCCCAGCTCCCCCATCCATCCATCCACCCATCCATCCCCGGTACCAACGCTATCGCCCTCCCGGGGCTCCCAGAGAAGCTTTAAATGATTCAGGGAGGTGAGCTGGAGCACAGATGCTCCCGCAGGCACTGGGTGCGAGCAGGCAGCAGCGGCTGGGCAGCAGAGATAGCAGTGCCACCTCTGCCAGCTGCCCGGGGCCTGCTGGTACCTGCCAGCAAGTAAGGAAGAGCCTGGGCTCGACGTTCACGGAGGGAAAGCACGGAGAGCATCATCCTGAGAGAGCTCAGCGGAGCTAGGAGACGAGCAAGGTGCTGGGGAGACCCGTGCCCTGCTCCCCCAGTGCCAACAAACAGCCACCTCGCCGTGTGCCAGCAGCCAGCTCTGCCCAAGGAGCCTGCCCAAGCCAGGGCACTGCCGCCTGGCCCACAGCTGGTCACCAAGTCCCCCCGTTGTGATGGCCCCTCGGGCCACTGGCATTGCTCTCCACATCCTCTACCCTACGAAGCACCCAGCCTGGGTCTCCCAATCTGGGTGGCCCCGTCTGGACCCAGCAAGCCCAAGCCCAAGCACAAGCCCTGGCCACCGAAAAGGCCGCATCTGGCTGGGGGTGGGAAGGGTTAACAGCTCTGCAACCGGAGCCTCCCAGGGCTCGGCGTGCGCTTGGGTTTACAGGCTGGAGCTGTTAGGGGAAGTGTTTCCATCGGCACCATCGATCCCCTTGTTTCCAGCTCTGTAGTCACCAGCCCTGGGCTCAGGAGAGAAGGGAGGGGAGCTGGCGGCTCCCCCCTGGGTATCGCCTCTGCCCTGCCTGCCCCAAGCCATGCCCGCCTGCCTTCAGCACGCTGGGGTCACCCAACCGGGCACCGGCATCTCTATGGCTGCCAGCTGGAAGGTAACGGAGGGTGGCACCACCTCTGGCAGTAGCCACGGCCACGAGCTGGCCTGCAGCAGCAGATGCTGGTCCTGCCATGCCGGTGGTGGGATGCGTTGGTAAGGGTGCCCTTGTGGTGCCCACTGTGGGGGGCTTTTGTGGTTGTTCTGCCTCCACAATACTCGAGCTCACGTGGGCACCCTGTGCCCGTGCCCGCACCCACAGCCCCGTGTTGGCTCTGGGGGCAGGACTGTGCCTCCTCCTTCTCCTGCCTGGACCTAATCCATCCCCTTCAGCTCTCTTCACAGCCCTCCAGGGGTGGGGGGGGGATCTGCCTTCCTTCCATCCGCAAGGGTTCTGGAGCCTGGCTCTGCCCCCAGCCCTCAGGAGGTGTGAGGGGCTACCCAGTCGGGCTGAAGGAGGACTGCAGGCCACAGCCTGCCTGTGCTGGGGATGATCCAGGACCAGCACCTTCCCTTGGGCTCTCAGCCCGGCTTCCGGGCACCGGCGCAGCCCAGCACAGCCCCACTGTGCCCGGGGCTCTGCCCAGCCAGGACAACCCCCACCTCAGGCTGGGCAGACCTACAGCCTGCAAAACCTCCCTGCTGGCCATTCCCCCCCTTCCCTGACCCCCACTGCCCGCTCCTGAGGGCTGCGATGCCCTTGGCAGCCCCCAGCGGTGCCCTGGGCTGGCACAGGGGCCACTGCCAACCCCCTCAGCCTCCCGTGGGCCCTTCCGCCGGGCACTCACCGTCTGGAAGTCGCTGCTGTCGCAGCTTTCGCTGGCAAAGGTGCACTGGACGAGCATCTCGCCCAGGTCCATCTGGTGACCCACGCGCCCGTAGAACTCCTCCAGGTCGAAGGGACGGCCCTTCTCCTCCTCGTTTTTGTCCAGGGACTCCAGCAGAGCCTGCAGCCGGCTCCTCTCTTGGCCCTCGAGCACCGTGGGCTGGCCGGTCTCGTCCAGGAGTCCCAGCATCTCCCCTGCCCAGTGCAGATCGTGGCCGGAGAGCTGCGAGAAGCGGACGGGGTTGATGTTGCAGAGGGTGACAGCGGGGAAGGTCTTGTTGTGCTCCACCTCCTCCTCCAGCTGGGTGTTGTGGGGGTACTGGAGGTACAAGTCCACGCACTTGGCGTAGGCATGGATGAGAAGGGCCAGCGAGCCCAGGAAGGCCAGTAGCCACAGCAAGTTGCGGATGCTGTAGCGCTCGTGCCAGAAGACGTGCTTGATGCCGTGGAGGGTGGAGTAGCTGGCAAACTCCTCCAGGCTGCATGGGTGCTGCTGCGGCGGGGCTGGGGCCTCGCGTGTTGGGTCCCTGGCGGGGCAGCCCCGCGTGGGGAGGGCTGCTGAGGGTCGGGAGGGGCTCCAGGAGCGAGAAGGGGACCCCTGGTCTTCCTCCAGCCACATGCTGCCGCCCGGCTCTGCCGCTCCCCACTGAGTCCAAGGAGCTGGAGGTCGGTGGAGAGAAGGATGACCGCGCAGGGGAGGGCAGGCAGCCTGCGCCAGTGCCGGGGCGGTACCGCCGTGGTGCTGCCCACACCCTGTCCCGAGTGGGAAGCTGGCTGAGTGCTGAGGCCACCGAGGTACTTACAGTGGTACTTAACGATCGCCCATCACCGCATCCTGCAGGAACCACANCGCATCCTGCAGGAACCACAGCCAGGAGCTGAAACATCCTGAGGAGCTGGGGGCACTTCCATCGGCCCTCCCGGGGGGGTTACAGGCAATTAGCTCATTTAGCTGGAGTCCCGCTTGCATCCAGCAGCTCCCTGCACTTAGTGTGGTCTCCTCGAGGAGGAAGAGGTGGGGAGCCTCCTCGCATCCCCCTGCAGCTGCCTGGGCAGGGCCGTGTGTACCCCGGGCTCCCGAAACACCTATGGGCAGGTGCACCTCTCGGGGGGGGCACAGAGGGGTGGGGAGGGGGTACTGCAAGCTCTGCACCAGCCTCAGCTGCCAGGCACTGAGCACAGCTCTGTCGCTGTGCCCGCCCGTAGAGCTCAGCACCCCTCAGCCTCTCCAGCCAGGGGGAAAAGCTTCGAGGAGGGCAGCGACAGAGCTGGGGAGGACGAGAGTTCCTTGCAAGCACCGAGGAGCCCCCCGAGCTGATCTCCCTCTCTAACCTTCCTCAGCTGGGCTAGGGAAGGGCTCTGCTTTCCCTGCCCCTCTGGCCACGCGGGCACCTGCAGGGCCAGTTTCCAGGGCAGTTTCGGGAGCAGCAGGAGCACGGCCGGGCTGTAACAGCCTCATCAGGCGAGGGAGGACGGGCAGGGCTTGGGGAAGGAGCCTGCGGAGGAAGGCTGGCCTCGGCTCCCTCGCCTTGCTGGCCACACCGCGTGGAAGAGCCTCCCGTCTGGGAGGATGGGGCTGGAGGGGGCTGAGGTGCTGAGCTCTTCCCTGCAGGTGCTCGAGCCGGCTGGGGCTCAGAGAGGAGCCACCGGCAGCCCCTGTGGCGTCTGCCAGCCACCAGCCAGCACCATTGGCCCTGCCCGGCTTCGCTGCCCTGGCCTGGCCGGTGCTCCCCGGCACCGCTCTAAATCCATTAGCTTTGCATAATTAGATTTTTCTCAATTACCAGATTATGATAATTAACAGCTCATTTGTAGGAGGCACTGCCTAATCCCAGCATCACGCTTGGCACGGCGCCCGCCTGCCTCGCGGGGCTGCGAGGTGGAGGAGCCAACACGGACACGGGGAACCCTGCCAGGGGACCTGCTGGATGCTTCCAGAACATTCCCTCAAGCTCCCCGTCCCTGGTGACCTGGACATCCTCTGCACGGCCTCCAAGAGTCCATCCCGAGCGCTGGGGCAAGGAGAGGCCGTGCACAGGCAGCATCTGCCACGAGGACGTTGGGAAGGGGCTGGGATGCCTCTGCGTCCCACCAGGAGCCCCCGCGGCTGGCGTCGGCATGGCGGGCTGGCGAGGCTGCAGGCACGAAGGGCCTGTTGTTCACGAGCTCCCCTAACGAGGAGTAGAGCTGCTGAGGAAGGACAGGAGAGCGGGGCAGCAGGAAGCAGCTGCTCTCGAGGTACCCCCCTGGTACCCGGGGAAGGCAGGGCACTCCAGGCCATTACTGCCCATCAGCACAGCTTCGAGCCCGGTGAAATGATGGAGCAAACACTAAGAGCAGGAATTGCCTGAGGGTCTCAGGGGCAGGGAGCGGGGAGCGATGCAGATGGGCTCACAGCTCGGAGAGAACCAACCTGCCCAGCTCAGCCTGATGGTGTTTTGGGGTAGCTGCTGAAAGCATCGGTGCAGAGGGGACACTGTGTGCTGCACCAGGCCTTTATTAGAGCGTCGGGATTGATTCCAGCTGGCATGCCAGCCGCCCCCTGCCCGCGCCGGGTCCAGCCAAGGAGGCCAGGGTGAGGAGACAGCCCTGGGGAGCGAAGAGAGCAGGGTGGCATCCTGTGACACCCACCTAGGTAGGGTCAACCTGTCAGCCCCCACCCCAGGAGAAGGTGCCACGGATCCCACTCTGGACACTGGCTCCTGGGGCAGCTGCGCCAGGGTGGAGCCTTGTGCCCAGATGCCACTGGGGCACCCCATCTGTGGGCATCACTTCCATGCGCCCAGGGCCACCCTGCAGCTTCAGGGCACTCCCGCTCTTGCCACAGGCTCTGCTTGCAGGTGAGGGAGGCAGCATCGCGTGCAGCCTGCGATCATGCCCAGCTAGGCGTGACTCAAGCCATCCACCTCCTCCTCATGGCACGGCCAACCTTTTGCCACGAGGGTCTCCGGGTGGAGGAGCCTCTGTGCCCAGCACGGGTGGCACTTGTGGCTCACGCAGGCAGTAACCAGGCTGCTGGCAGAGGGGAGGCTGCTTCAGCTCCCGTTCCCTGCCGTCAGGTTACTCTGCCGCTGCAGAGCCAACTGGTTCTGTGCTGCTGGCTGCAGCCCCGCAGCTCTGCTTCCCTCGCCAGATTTTGCCAAAGGTCCTCGTGCCCAGCAACAGCATCTCCGGACTGGGCATGAGTCAGCAGTGTGCCCGGGTGGCCAACAGGGCTAGTGGCATCCTGGCCTGTGTCAGGAATGGTGTGGCCAGCAGGGAGAGGGAGGTTCTCCTCCCCCTGTACTCAGCACTGGTCAGACCGCACCTGGAGCACTGTGTTCAGCTCTGGGCCCCTCAGTTCAGGNCACTGCAGACAGGACAGGGGGTCACAGTCTTCAGCTCCATCGGGGGAGGTTTAGACTTGACCTTAGGAGAAGGTTTTTCCCTGACAGAGTGATCCGGTTTGGAACGGGCTGCCCACGGAGGGGGTCGAGTCGCCGTCCCTGGAGGTGTTCAGGGTCAGGCTGGATGAAGTGCTGAGTGGCATGAGCTAGATGGCAGATGTTAGGGTGACTGGGTTGGGTTTAGGTTGGACTGGATGATCCTGAAGGTCCTTTCCAGCCTCTTCATCACTGTGATGCTGTGATCCCTGTGGACAGCCCAGCTGCCCAAAGCTGCACGGGGACAGACAAGCCTCGGCCAGGCAGCTCCTCAAAGGGATCAGCACAAGGGCAGAGGTCCTAGGCCGAAGCTGATGTGTTTTTTAACACAGGGGAGCAGCCCAGAGAGCACTTTTTGCTGGAAGCCTCCTGAGCAGTTCCTCCTTGAAAACAGCTTCTCCCAGCAGCATTCCTTCCACGGAACCAGGAACACCAGTGCAACTGCTGCACCCCTCACGCTGTAGTTCCTCTTGCCACCCCCTACAGCCCCTTCCCTTGTCCTGGCACTGTCAGGGAGCCAGGAGCTGCAGGTAGTGGTGGGCTTTTGCCCCCAAGGGGTGGCAAGTGAGAGCATCCTGCTGACAGCAGCACCCATGAAGGTACTGGGGTCTCTAGGCACCACAAGACGCCAGCTGGTGGAGAAGGGTTTGAGAAGGCACAGCTCACCCCAGCTCCCGAGCAGCCAAGCTGCCTTGAGACCACGCAGACATCCCCAGTGGGTATGAAGAGCCCCAGAGACAGGGGGCCTGAGCAGGGAGCAAAGGCCTGTGCTGCGGCAGCAGCAGCAGATCACCCCACGGCCCCACTTTAGGGGGGACACCGGGAGCTATGAAATGAGGCATGTCCGCAGTGGGCCCAGCAGCTGCTTCTCCCTTTCCTGCTGGCTCCCCCTGCTCCACTCAGCCCAGCTCCTTGCCACGGCAGCCTCTTGCCTGCTCCTTGAGCTGGTGTTAATCCCTTAATCTGCGCGGTGCAGCGGCTGCTGCAGGATCCGCAAGCCTCCTCCCCTGAAACTCAGCTCCCTTATCAGCAGCTGGCATCGGCCGAGCCAGGTACCATCCACCTCCAAGGAGCCCGTGTTTTATTCCACCCTAAACCCCTTGATCTCCAAGCTGGCAATTATCACCCAGCCTCGTGGGGCTCCCAGGAGGGCGAGGGAGCTGCGTGCTTGGCTGGGCAGCCCCAAGCCAACAGCATCCTGCTGCCGGGGATCCTGGAGCTCGCGTGGTTCCTGGAGCCGGCGGGGGTCCTGGAGCCAGCGGGGCGATGCTCAGAGATGAATGGTGCCCACCACTCCGGTTGCTGAGCAGTCCCCCCTCTCTCCACAGCCGGGCTGCGTTCCCTTTAATCTCACACAGCGGCAGAGATGGATTCTCTCCCTGTGAGCCAGATGTGTTGCAGGGAGCATAAACACCCGTGACAGTTGTTGTGCTCCTCAGTGTGAAGGCATCAGATGTCTGCATTAAAACAAAGCTCTCCACTTAATTACTCAGGCTGATAATTCAGTGCGTTAAGGCGGCTCTGGCTGAGAGCAGAGGGCTGGATCACAGCTGGGACTGGAGAGCCTTGGAGTGCACAGTAATCCCAGCTCACGCAGCCTTGATTAACAGAGCTGGAAACATGCCCACCCTGCTCATCCCCAGGGGAAGGATCTGGCCCAGCACCCACCCCCTGCCCTTCTAGAGGTAACACAGGCTGGTGCCCAGTGCTAAGGTGCAGTGACCCCTTGCCAAGGCACCTGCAACCCAGCCTCTTCGGAGTGGGATGGCCACTTGGAAGGTGCTCTGCTGCCTTGGGAGCACTTGCCCACCTCATCCAGAGCCCAAGGGAGCTGTCAATAGGACAGGGAGGACAGGACCCCCCCCAGGGCTGGCAGAAACCGGAGCCATACCCATGGCCAGGGGCAAAGCAGAGCCAGGCGGACTACCAAGGTCTTTTCCCTTGTAGCCCAGGCTGCCTGCTCCTGCTAACCTGCATTTCCCCTGCTGTGCAGCTGCAAACACTTTCTGCAGATTCTCCCTCCACACAGCCAACACTGGGGCTTCCTGGGGCAACCTCATGGCCACCAAGGCAGCTCTCATGGCCATCAAGGCAGCTGTGTACCCTGGGCCCATGAGTACCTGCCGTGCTCTGCCGCTCTCTCCAGAATAGGATGCTCAGCGTGGGGCTGCTTCCTCTAACCCATCTCCCCTGCCCTCTACCCTCAGCACGGTTTCCCAGCCCAGCCCCTGCCCGCTTTCCTCTCCCCATCGCACCCCAGCCCCAGTGCCTGGGCATCCCTGGATCCGGGGGCATCCTTTCCCCAACAGAGTCTCCATCTGCAGGCTGGTGCTGCAGCTGATCTGCCTGTGGGGTCCTGCCTGTCCAGGAAGACTGATTTCCTCCTGCTCTGCTCCTGCCCTCTTATCTCCCCTTCCCGGGGCTGTCTGCTACGCTCTGTGACCCGGGCCAACGGGAACAAAGACTCCATCCTCCCTCGGCTGTGCTCCCAGGCTGGCGCAGGGCAACTCAGCGGGCCCGAGGCAGGCCAGGTAGCTGCAGCAGCCCCTCGGCAGCGGGACCCCAAGGGTTAAGTTATCATGCATTCAGGGCCACGCTCCGGCCAGGAATTACACTTTTATCGGCGCACGGTGCTGCCGCCGCTTGAATTGGGACTGGGAACTCTATTTCCGAGCTCACCCAAATTATTCTTGAGGAGATAAAGCGCGATGCAGAGCAGCGCCGGCGCTTCATTAACATTCCCCAGCCCATTCAGCTTTAAACGAAGATTGCCTGCCTCGGAAAATGATAAAATTGAACATGTGAGGCAGGGCATTATGTTCCATCAGCCGATATTATTTCCCACGCAGGGGCCAAGCAGAGACACAAACACTTATTTATGCAGTGCTTGGCCAAGCTGAGGCGGCTTGGGAGGGGGTGAGGAGGTGGGAGCCTGGGCAGGGGAGTGGGAGGGGGTGAGCGCCCCGCTCCTGCTGTCCCTGGGCATGGTTGCCCGTGTGACCATGGGGCTGCTTTGCCCTGCAGCATGTGGGGAGATGCATGTGCCCTGCTAGGGCTGAGCAAGCAGGGGGGTACCGTGCCCAGGGGGATGCACATACAGTGCGTGCAGCGTGGGGTGCCACCGCCCACTCAGGAGCGTCAGGGGGGAGCACCCACAGCTAAGGGGTGCGCACCTCCCGGAGAGAGGCAGGGAGGGCTGAGCAGGCAAAGACAGCTGAGCAGGCAGGCCCCCGGGGTTGCGATTGGATTTTGCTTGGCCGTGTGTGCTGCATCGATCCAGCAGTAATTAAAGTCGCTCCAAAACCTGACTCATATTCAACCTTGCAAAGAAGGAGATTCTCCAGAAAACACCCTCTGCTCCTCATGAGCCGGCGCAGTGCGAAGCTCGGCCCCCACCGGGTGCTTCCAGCCCATCCCAGACCCCTGCGGGCTCTGTCCCCAAGGGTAGCACCGCTCTGGGCTCAGAGCAGCCGCATGCCATCAGCCAGCACCCTGGTGGGTGTCTCCAGCACTGCCCAGCCCCACAGTAATCCAAAAGCCCTCGGAATGGGGTCCACGTTGCCTGGACCCTATCCATAGCCTGGGATGAAAGCCGGCTATTGCCACCCAAAGGCGTACCCCCGGAATGTGGGGGTGCACCCTGTGCCCCTCACTCACCACTGCCTGGGCCCTGGACAGGGCAGGCACGGGGAGAAGAGACGATGGAGCTGCAGCCACCCCCGAGAGGCTCCGTGGTGCCGGAGAGTCTCGGTGCCGTGAGCCCCCGGGGTGCAAACCCCCTCCTCAGAGCAGAGGCAGATGGAGGGGGGGCTGTGCGGGGGCTCGCACGCCCAGGCCTGCTGCTATTAGCGGCATTCGCAGCAAGCCGGGACAAGCAGGGAGGAGGTGGAGCTGCTGTCCTTGGGGGCCCCCCATCCTCCGCACGGAGACCCCAGGGGAACACAGAGCCACGGGGAGCGGGATGCTGCGGCAGGGAGGAGGGCTGGGGAACCCCGGGACAGAGGACCCCGTGGGATCCATCACCCCTGGGCAGCGGGCGAGCTCTGAGGCGGGGAGGTGGCACCATCTGCAGGTCGCAGCCCCGCTGCTGGGGGTCCCTGCCGCCCACACTCGCCGCTTGGCATCCGGGGCACAGCGGCTGCCGGCAGGGGCTGCTGAGGGGAGCGGTGCGGGGCACAGATCTCCTCCCGCACCCTCAGCTCAGCCTCCCCCCGGCGCCCACCGCCAGACGCCCCTGCACCCCTCGAACAACCCCGACCCCTCGCTCTTGCGCTCCTCCAGTGCTCTCCCCCGGTGTCCCCGGGTCCCGCACCCCCAGGACCCTCACCCTGCCCCGCAGCCGACCCCCGGCGCCGGGACGGTTCACGCACCCCCTGAGCCGACGGGACGGGCCCGGGAGAGGCGGAGCCAGAACTCGCTCCACCCCAGCCCCCGGCCCACATAGACCGGCCGGGAGGACCGAGCCCTCCCTCCC
>VZRI01000218.1:4444-52718 GCA_013397515.1 Upupa epops
TTTTCAGTCTTCCCTGCTCTCAAATGTGAATTCAGAATGTCAATGCTCAGGGTAAAAATATAGGAATGATTAGAGCTACTAGCAATGAGCATAATGAGAATAAGGTATTGAATATAGCAGAGAAGTTTATTGTGTTTAGCACCTTTGATCACCTGCCCATAAAACAAGATTCTGATTACTCTAGCAACTACTTGAAGCAAGAAGTTCCCCCTGATTAATTTCTTTCTTGGCTTTGAACATAACACTAACCTTGCACAATCAGCAGAATTCACATTTCAAAGCTAGAACCATACTTCCAGAATATAATGTTCTCATAGACATGGCAATAAATTAAAAAAACCCATTTCCAGGGGATTTGTACACTTATTTAATAAAACCTAGCAAGTTTTTCCTTTGTTGGTTCTTTAGAGGAGATTTTCCCTGGTTACACTCTGATCCAGATACTATGATAGGCTGTATTTCCATGTTTTTAGCAGATCTACTGTGGTGCTCAAGCAGAATGCCATTGTAAAAGAGTACTTCTTCAAATAAAAATTCACCATTAAATTTTGCAGAGTCCAGCACAACAGAGCTTTTGTGTAATGAAAATAACTTCACTGCAGACATTTAATGGTAATATTCATAGCTAGAGATGGACAGCAAATTAGACCTGCTGTGTTACATGCATTGTCTTCCTAGTGTGGGTCATATTAGCTGAATTCAGCTCCACAGTCAATGGATTTCTTTCCTCCCCATAAACATTTAACTCACTGGTGGGCAACAGAGACAGCAGGAAGCAGAAGAACAAGTTTATAAAGAATGCAATACTTATGCACAGTGCATTTTGAATGCTTGTTATCTATGATCATTCAGTAATTCTAAGTTTTAGAATTCAACACTGAATTTTTAGTTTTGTATATCAAAAATATAATTGGGTTATACCTAAAAGATACACACACTGAATATGATGTTTGGAAAAATGTAAATAGTTATATATCTTTTAAAACATTACCATGTGAGAACTAAACAACTATGCTAAAATATCATTAAAGCAGTAAAATATTTAACTAAAAGTCAGAATATTATTATTTACTTTTCATAATTAACTTAAAATAGAAATATCTGAAATTCAGACTTGTCTTCTACAATTATATTTAGTATCAAATTAAATGATATCTCAGAATTTTCCAATGCAGTGGCTATGTATTTGCAAATAATGTTCTTTTAAATTTTTACAGCTTTAGTTAATTTTGAGTAAATTTTCATGTCAGAACAACACTCCTATTATTCATATCAAAGTGGTAGTTTCTTATTTCCAAAGTTATGCCATTTTATGAAGAACAAAGAAGTTGCTCATCGCTGACCCTTAGGAGTTTCTAGCTGTGCAGCAGCATATTGTCCTTATTCATATTGTTGGAAATGTTCAAAATTTATGTGATACTTTCACACAAACTCTGATGATAACTTGGACAACATCCTCATATATTTATTATTGGGCAAAGCCAAAAGAAGGCATATTCATTAGGAAAAGAGATAGGAATCTCTGCTGTAAGTTAGTTTTGTTTTCAAGACTGTGCTGCAAAAAGTCCATTGTGAAGTTTATACCAATTCCCATTCTAAGTGAATTATCCATTAACCCACCCCTCTTACAATTTATTTCCATGTAAACCAGAGTACAAATCCTTTGGGATACAGAGCTACCACAGGAATTTGTACACTACTCAGCATACTGGGAATAATGGCTGTCTAGGAGTTAAGGTTAGCCCAACACTAGCTGTGAGTGCATTTTAAGGATTATTAGGTTGTGAGATTACAAGCAGGAATTGTATTGTGTTATACTTTTGAGGTTAGTTTCTCTGTGTAACAGTTTTGCTAAACCAAGTTCCCTCTTTCCTCAATGCATTTTTCCCTTTCCGTCAAGGTTTTCTACTGCAAGATCCACAAACTACCCTCTTTCATATAAAAGAGTCAATAACTGACAGAAGCTTGAGCAGATATTCAGAAATTAGCACTTTTGCTCATTTCACATATTTGCTTCCTTTTCAGTGAACAAAGAAATACAAGTAATTTTCAAGCATGCCCACCTGTATTGTAAAACCAGATTTTAAGGTGATGTAATTTGTATAACGTACTCAGAACATTAAATGTTCAGATTAAAATAAAACCCACATACAAGCATTAGTTTAAAAAAAATGATTTTTTTTCCGTAAGGTACTACAGTGGTGTTTAAAGACACAGATAAAGCAAGATATTTTGTATAATTTATGTTGTTTACTATTTTACAGTATTTAATAATTATAGCCGCAAGGGAACTTTTCACAAAGTAACAGATCAGATACTTGTATCAGAAAAACACAGGACGATAGTGAAGAAAGAGTTCATGCACATCTGACAAATGTAATGCAGAAACTGAAAAAAAGCTCATTTCAACAGAAAATTTATTCAATAGAATTATTCATTATCATTAATCAGACATGTTGAGACTTTAAATATACAGCTAGGACATATTTTGCTATTCTGTCTATGCAAATATTAGTTTATTCAGCATGCATGGTGTCATGGTCCAGGCATGTATGTTCTTCCATGATCTCAAAGTGAAAAACACAAAAGCGAGGCAACAACACCAAGGGGGTTATGCCTTAATTCAACAGTGCAATTTAATTGTTTTGCCTGTAAAGCAGTAGGCAATAGAAAGAAAAGAGTGACAGGAAAGGAAGAAAAGGTAAAACAAAGAGGGGAAATAGGATGATAGCTACCACAACAGGGACCTAGGCAGTATTCCATCGTCCTTCTGATCTTCCAGATGATACTTGGTGGAGAAAGTTTCCAAAGCTTTCCCCAAAGCTTGCCCACATTTGGTTGCTAAGCCATCTTTTATGCCAAGCAACACACCTTGCTCCACCTCTGTCCTGTGGAGTTTGGCAGTCTCTGCTTTCTCAAGCAAGGCTTCCATGCTTGTCCAAACAGGAGAGTCCAAGGTATGCTCTCCCTGGAGGCAAGTGCCTTTTGTCCAGGAAGTGTGTTCTGGCATTATAATGAGCAAAGTCCAGATTTCTTCATCAATGTCAAGGTGGCCCTTGGTGATCAAACTTCCTTGATGTTATCTGTTCCACACCACATAACAGGTAATGGGGAAATAGCACCACGCAATTAACTATGTGGTGTAGGTGCTCCTGGCCCTTGCTGCTATGATAGTTCGATCATTTTCAGAGTAGTTTCTTGTACCTTAGTGTCCAATCAGTGATGACCACGTTGAGACATTTCTGAATGACTTTTACACATGGTCACTTTGCTTCCTGAAAACTTTCAAGCTTTTCTCTATGAAAATTAATATTCTTGAAGTTTTTAGTAGAAATCTTGTAGTGTTCTAACAGAAAATGGGGCATGGAGGGGAGAATCACCTTGACAATTCAAGATGTATTTTTAAAACCCAATTTAATTTCTAGGTTCTTTTTCATCATGGTTTCTTCTGTTGAGAAATATATAAACTTTTATCCAAATTCTCACATTGTCATAAACCTACCTCATAAATATACCTGAAGTATAGATCTGTCAAAGTAATATATGACTTCAGCTCTCACAGTAAGAACAATAACTAGTAGGGATTAAATGAACCAAAATACATGAATAATCTCAGTCTGTCTACAAAAAGGATTGTGTTGGGGACATCAAATAGATGACGTGGAGATAATTTGCCCTATATTAGGTTTTAGCAGCTAGAGAGCAGGGCAAAGCACCTGATGTCAAGGATAGCATATAGCACTAACAGTAACTAAGTGACTTTAATTATTTTATCAGCTCAATGTGAACAAATTTTTCTTCTCTTGATTTCACATTGTTCCGTGACAGGAAAACTATGTTCAGTTGAAGACCCATCTGTATTCAGATCATTATGTACTTCCTCCAGGTTGCTAAACATGATGAATAGCTTAGAAGTTTTCAGAAATTAAGTAAGTTAGGTATAATATGTACCTTGGAAATTAGTTGCTGTTTCATTGCATCAAGGTTAGAGGTTTATATTTAAAAAATAGGTGTTGCTTTTCTATTTCAATATCTTGTTACTTGGAATCGGCTAGAATGTTTTAAATCACCCAGCTGTGAAGTATATCTTAGCATTTCCCAAATACAAAGAATTAAAAAAAAATTTCCTATGGCTTATGATTTAACATTACAACTAGCATTGACAAAAGACATATTATCCCGCTTCTATCCTGTCCCATTCATTAATGATGGACTGAAATAGAAGTAGTATATCTGTACCAAAAATGGTAATCTGGACCTATCAGTATGACATCTACAGAGATAAATTAGCCTAGGAGTACCACACAAATGTCAATAAACTTCTTGTGGGTACCTGCACTAGCATCCCAGTGCACTATGCATTTACTAGCAAATTAAGTAGCACAAGGGACTAACCACTGTCAGAAAAAATCCTTAACTGTGCCTCAGGTCAAACCTGCCAAACAATTCATAGGCACAAAGCCAGAAAGCTTCAGAGACAGAATATGGGCTCTGGCCTTGTTTATTTTACATTATAGGCATATTTGCAGAAACCTGTTTAACAAGGTACTGAGTATCTGTGACAATAATACGGGAGCAGAGTACCTAATTTTCTACCATCCCTGGAGATATTCAACGTTAGTCTGGATGAAGTGCTGAGTGGCATGATCTAGATGTTAAATGTTAGGCTTACTTAGTTTATTTGGATTTAGATTGGACTGGATGATCTTTAAGGTCTTTTCCAACCTTATCATTACTGGGATACTGAGATACTATGATACCTATCTAGCTGAGAAACTGGACAGACTTTAATTCCCTAGTGCTGTTATCTTTTAACGCCTTCTACGTGGTAGTGCACACAATCTGGTGGTTTAGGCAGAAGAACTTGGTCTCTGTGTGTTGTTTCATTTCATAAAATTTTCTTTTGTCCCCTGTAGACCACTGTTTTATTTTTTTAAATTCTCTTCCACTAAAAATGTTCCCTTGTGTGTAGAATAATTCAACACATTTTGAGACACAGATGAAGTTATTACTGGAATTTTGGTGCCTCTGCATGTGCTTCTGCATATTTTGTTGTTTATACAAATGGAACATCTCAAATAGGAAAAAAACCCTAGTTCTAGAACTTTCAGCAATAATATCCATCCCTATTTCACTGTCTTCTCTAATGTTTTGGTGATTTTCAAACATGAACTAAAACACAATTCCATGGCTAAAAAGGGGAAAAATAATTGCTCTAGAATATTCCAGAGATGGACATTTAAATGCCCAATTGATATGTTAGTAACTCAGAAACAGATGTTTTAGGTCATGATTTGTATCACTGTAAATTAATTACCTTTACCAGATCATGAAAAATAATGTATAAGTCTGTGTTAATCTGCAACATTTATAGAATTTAGGTATGATTACTTAAGCATAAAAAAGGAGACCTTCGGACTTAGAGATAACTACAGTAGAATTACACAACAGTGAACCTACACATTCCCTTCACCATCTGTCTGATGATTTTTGTCTCACTGCTATCACTTATTTCAGTAGAGGTTTATTTTTGTTTTAATGAAGTATTTTCAGCCTCCACCATGCATTCTTCTACAGGTTTGCCTGCATGAGGAGTCTGCAATATGTAACATTATTGGAATACAGTCATGGTATCTTTCTTGTGTTTATAGATCATGGAACAAAAAGTGAATCTTTGCCAGTGAGTTCAGCTGATAGAAATTTTAGAGATTATAGTCTGCAGTCTAACTGGTTATCTGTAACCAGCGTACACTGAACAATTATTTCCTGAGTCCTTATTTTTCTGTGCTTGCCCTAGAAGGTCACAGTACAAGCTGAGAATCACAGTTTACACTACCAAACATAGTAATTGCCTTTGTAAATGCACAGCTCAGTGAGCATCATAGAGTTTCTGAAGATTAAGTACCAAAAGCAACCTCTATTGCCTGTGTTGCAAACGTTAAAAAATTTCTCCATGTGTGCTATATTTGGGGACAACTCTTTGATATTGTTTTTTTTATTTAACTTCTCTTCAATCATCACAGAAGTTGTGCAATTCAAGAAGGAGATTAATTAAACTCTCTGTGGGAATATGAACCTGTGAAAGAGCAAACTCGCTTTTCTAGCTTATCTATTTTCTAGCTTATCTATCAACCTTCTTAAGTTTGACATTAACAAATAACCATATCCATCAAATAAACTAAACGCTTTTGTGTTACTTCTTATTTTGTATTTAAGTATTTCTAAAATATCAAGTGAAGCAGATTCTACCTTGTTGGTCTAACATACATTTGGAGTGATTATACTGAAATTTATAAGTATGAGGAATACTTATAAATTAGATTACATTAGAATGCTTCTCAAGAAGTAGTTCAATTTTACTTAAAAGGTGAACAAACTGGCTCATTAGAATATTGATGAAATTAAGAGGGAAGTTCGAAGATCTTTATTGTATTCTGATGCAAAATAAAAGCAACACAGAAGAAACAGATTCATAAACTCAAATATTGCACTAGAAAGGACATTTGCTTCAGGAGATGATTCATGATGTACCAGACTACTTTTTATAAACTGTTCTATAAACTGTTCTATATCAGACTACTTTTTATAAACTGTTCTTTTTATAAACTGTTCTACCTCACTTGACTTACCTTTTTAAAACTAAAACCTGCTTCATTACTTAAATTTCATTTTATTTAAAGATAAATAGTATATCTAAGGCTTTTTGGTATTTATTTTTTGGTCATTAGATTGTTACAGGTGGATTAGCTTCACAGGTGAACTAAGAAGTGAAATGATATTTTCATAGAATCATTAGGGATTGGAAGGGACCTTGAAAGATCATCTAGTCCAATCCCCCTGCCACAGCAGGATCACCTAGACCAAGTCACACAGGAACACATCCAGATAGGTCTTGAATATCTCCAGAGAAGGAGACTCCACAACCCTTCTGGGCAACTTGTTCCTATGCTCCGTTACCCTCACTGTGAAGAAGTTTCTTCTGATATTTATATGGAATCTCCTATGTTTCAGTTCGCACCTATTGCCCCTTAATTTTTCTTTTTAAATGATTTTCCTAGATTTTTTTCCAACAGGATAAATGAAGAAAGATCTAGGTATGCAAGACTACTCCACAACTTAGAAATTCATTATTTCTTTTGCCACAATAATAATCTTCAGCCTACCGATTAAGAAATACTTGAGAGATGTTCAGAAGCAAGCAACACTTTCCTTACCTTTTACAAATCATACCTAATTTGCTCATGTGTCTGACTGAGTTTTGTCTTGTTTTCACATTTCCAAACACTTATTTCATCTAACTCAACTTGGACTCATTGGTAACTTCAGGAAACTCAAAGATGCATTTATTTTAGGAAACAGACATTGTAAAATACTTGTTCAGTCAAAATGCTGAGGCCTCAGTGTTGAAACAGAGCTCAAGACAATGAAAGAAATACAGTACATTAATAAGTCACTTCTGCCATGTTAGAGAGACACTGAAATTTATATGAGTTGTTTCTGTATGGATCCATTGGAAGTGATCTAACTGCCCCAATATAATTGAAGCTTACCTTCAACAGAAACTTTGTAATCAGCTCTTTCCTAACTGGTATTTTAGAAAAACTTTATTTAAAATGAACCCTTAAATATGCCAGTTGACATATTTTAGATGACATAAAGATATGTGTGGTACTGGAAAGTGCAGAGCTACTTGAATAAGTGGCTTCATATTAAAAACCTTCTAATTTCTACTGCACTGAACCACATTATCCAGGCTTTTAAATGGCAACTGATATTAAATTAAAACTTTTGCATGCTGCAGTAATTTTAAACGTATCTATCAAAACAGTCTGGACATGGCTGAAGAGGGTTGCCTCAGAAAACAATAATTTCCAAGATTTAGTTGGCTAAAAATTCATAAATAGAAAGTAATCTTATAATAAAAATAGGGAAAATATGCTCATCCTTTGAGGATACTAGAAACCAAATCCAGGGAATAAAATAAAAAACATTGAAAAGAAATTAAAAATAGCTTCTGAAAGTTCATAATTAAATGTTGCAAACAGGAATTACGACAAAAATCTAATGAATATAAATCTAGAAGGAAACAATTATCCTTTCCAATCATTTTCAATCTTAACAACAGAGAGCTAGTAGGCTCCTACCATTCTATTAGTTTCAGAGAATACTACTGCTAATCAATAGCATTTATTTTAAAGACAATAATGCAAAGGAGCAACACTCCTTTGAGTGACTAGAGACACGCTTTTTCTCAGAAAGCAGACAAATAATCATGTAACGCTGTGTGAAACACAGAAGAAATAGCCCAGATCATCATCTTCTCTGTTCATCACTCATAAAGCATCACAGAATCACAGTATCACAGTAATGATGAGGCTGGAAAAAAAAGATCATCCAGTCCAACCTAAAACCAACCAAGTAACCCTGAACATCTGACATCTAGATCATGCCACTCAGCACTTCATCCAGCCTAACTTTAAACACTTCCAGAGACAGTGACTCTACCACCTCCGTGAGCAGCCCGTTCCAAAATCGAATCACTCTTTCAGTGAAAAAACCTCTTCCTAAAGTCAAGTCTAAACCTCCCCCAGTGGAGCTTAAGAATGTGACCCCTTGTCCTTTCTCCAGTGTCCAGGGAGAAAAGACCAACCCCCCCGCCTGACTACAACCACCTTTTAGGTAGTTATAGATAGCGATAAGGTCACCCCTCAGCCTCCTCTTTTCCAGACTAACAGATCCAGCTCCATCAGCCTCTCCTCATAGGGCTTACCTTCCAGGCCCTTTACCATTCTAGTTGCTATTCTCTGGACTCGTTCCAGCACCTCAACATCCTTCCTAAACTGAGGGGCCCAGAACTGAATGCAATAATCCAGGTGCAGTGTAACCAGAGCCGAATATAGGGGTAGGAAACCTCCCTCTCCCTGCTTGCCACACCATTCCTGATACAGGCCAGGATGCCATTAGCCCTCTTGGCCGCCTGGGCACATTGCTGACTCATGATAAGTTTACTGTCCACTAGTACCCCCAAGTCTCTTTCTACCTGAATACTCTCTAAGAATTCCATTCCCAGCCTATAGTTCTGCCACTCTAACCAAAATGCACAACCCAACACTTGGACTTGTTAAAACTCATCCTATTAGAGTCTGCCCATATCTCCAGTCTGTCCAAGTCCCTCTACAGGGCCCTCCTACCCTCCAACAAATCGTCACGGTCTCCAAGCTTGGTGTCATCTGCAAATTTGCTCATGATGGATTCCAACCCATCATCAATATCATCAGTGAAGATGCTGAATGGGACCGGACCTAACATCAACCCTTGGGGGACACCACTAGTAGTGGGTCACCAACTAGATGCGACACCATTTACCACCACTCTCTGGTGGTCCATCACACCAGTTCCTGACACAGCTCATTATATTCCGGTCAAAGCCCCTTGCTACCATCTTCGCCAGAATTATACCATGGGAGACTGTGTCGAGTGCCCTACCGAAATCCAGGTAAACCACATCCACAGCCTTCCTCTCATCGGCCAGTGGAGTCACTTGATCATAAAAAGAGATCAGGTTAGTCAAGCAAGACGTACCCCACCTAAACCCATGTTGACTGGGCTTAATCTCTTGTCTGTCACACTGTTGTTGCATGATAGTACTCAGCACTAGCCCTTCCATAACTTTGCCTGGAACTGAGGTGAGGCTAACAGGTCTGTAGTTACCTGGATCATCCTCTTGACCCATTCTTGAAAATGGGGATCACATTTGCCAACTTCCAATGATCTGCGACCTCACCTGTGATCCACGACTTCTGGTAAATTATGGAGAGCAGTTTAGCAAGCTCATCTGCCAGCTCTCTCATCACTCCGGGGTGAATCCTCTCCGGTCCCATGGACCTGTGGGGATCCAAATGGATCAGCAGGTCTCTAACTAGTACCACTTGAATAACAGTAACCACTTGAATACACTGTACCCTATCCCCGTCTACCAGTTTAGGTAAGTAGTCATCCTGAAGACAGTCTACCCTGTTCTTGAAGACAGAGGGAAAGGAGGCATTAAGTGCCTCTGCCTTGTCCTCATCACCAGTTACTAAATTTCCCTCCATGTCCAGTAAGGAGGAGGTGTCAGGAGTATGGAGCCAGGCTCTTCTCAAGGTCATCTAGTGATAGGAGAAGTGGAATGGGTGCAAGTTTGACCATAGGAGGTTCCATATAAATATCAGAAGAAAGTTCTTCACAGTGAGGGTAATGGAGCATAGGAACAGGCTGCCCAGAGTGATTGTGGGGTCCCCTTCTCTGGAGAGGTTCAAGACCCACCTGGATTTGTTCCTGTTTGTCTAGGTGATCCTGCTGTGGCAGGGGGATGGGACTAGATGATCTTTCAAGGTCCCTTCCAATCCCTATTGATTCTATGATACAATGCATACAGAGAGATAAGATTCCCCTCTTGGAAGCAGTAATGAGTTTTTGATAGTCTGATTAACTCTCTTGGGGACCTAACAATAAACGTGGAAGCTATTTGTTTAGAAAACACTGATAAACCAAAGTCTGTGCTAGGGGAATTTGAAAAACTCTTGACACTCAGAAGATTACTCTAGTGTAAAGCATCAGGGAATATGAATCTAATTCAAGGTGATTTCTATTTGGCATTTCTAGAATAGGAGGTAATATTTCAGGTCCAGCTAGTTTAATCAGGTCTTTCATAAGAACAGTCATATTCCTAGACATGTTTGTAATAAAGAGCAATATGCTTTTCTTATTTTAATGCAACAAGTAGGCACTTTTCTCCTAGACTTCTGAATGAGTAACTCCTATTACATTCAGTAGAAATTACTTATCTTCTGTTAGTGAAAAAATAGATCCTCTCTTTCTGTTTTATTCCTCAAAATCATGTTCAAAGTCACTATTTGTAGTAAAGGCCAAAAGACATATCAGAGGGAACAAAGGACTTTCCCTTTCCAGCCAAAAAAAACCCCAAAAACTACTGTACATATAGAATACAGTAGTACTGCCTTTTTGGGAGACTGTAAAAATTCCAGAAATTTTATTAATGAGAAAGTAAATTACGTCTACTTCTGATTCCTCAGGTGAAATAGAAAGACAGAAAAATTAAGGATTTTCCAATCAGCTATATACCAAAGAAGGAATTGGATAAAACTTTTGTAGAGAAGTATTTTTCCTCTATATTCTATATGATTTATCCAATGATTTATTAGATGATGCTGTAGTTTGAAAATTTGCCAAAATTTCAGGTGTTTGATTTTGTGCTTTTATGCCAAAAGTGCATTTTATTTTGAAACTAGAGATAGTTGTCCCATCAGATCTCTGGCACAGTGTCCTGACCTCAGAGGTGATTGGTGAGCAAAGCCTATAAAAGGAGGTGAGTTTCTGATTTCAGCCCTTTTTCTTGTTCTGTCTTGTGGCAGACAGAGAGCTCTGCTGGGCTGTGTGGGGCCGGCCGCTGCTCCCCCTTCCACAAGGGTTGGGACACAGAGGGAGCTGCTGCTCCTGGTCTGTCATTGGTATCAGCAAGACATTGAAGCATGGAGCTGCTTGCCACAGCCCATTCAACTTTGAAGTTGCCAATGAAGTGGTGAGCTATAAACACTATCCCTCCCTTGGAATTGTAACCACTTGGGGGAAGGAAAAAGAGAGAAAGATGAAATTGAGAGAGAGAGAGGCCCTGGAGCAGGCCCTGTTTACCACAACAGGCATTGCCCCACATAACTAGTGCCATGTTGCCTCTGTCTTCACCATGGGCATGCAGAATTGTGACCAAGGCCATGGGGCTGACACAGATGCTGTATCTCAGCACTGCCACTGAGAGAATGGAAGAAGTTAAGCGGGAGAGAAAGAGAGGTCCTGAGGTGGGCTTCTGAAAGTTCCTACTGCTTGGCCTGAAGTTTTGTGCTAAAAAAAGCAGATGGGACTGATCTCTTAAACCTTTTGCAAGCAGAAAGAGACTGGGGTTCTGAAGTGTCTGATGTTGCATCTGAGATGCTGTTGCAGCCTAAAGATCATGACTACAATCTGCTGGCTATAGTCACGTTGTGAAGAACTCCCAAGAGGAGTTAGAAGCAAGCCTGAGATGTACTGGGGAAGGTAACATCTGGAAAAGGGACTTTTCCACAAGCATCTCAATGTAAGGGGGCCTCAGGAGCCCTACTGAGTTCTATGGATGGAGGAGATGGCTGAATTTCCCTCTCTGATTAAAGTGTATTTTTCCCAGGGCTCTCATCTGAAGGCAAAACCTGATGTGGTAGATTTCTCTCAGAGTGTGTGTGAAGCCATTGTGATACACTTTCTGTTTTACTTTTTTTAATTCCTTTACTTATTTGGGGATTTTTCCTTTGCTTTTTGGTTGTGGAGTCAATAAATTCTTTTTTTTTTAGCAAAGTTGCTTCGTTGCCTGTTGAATTCTCATCCAGAACTGGCTGGTGTGCTTCAATTGCAGGCACCAATCCAGAACCAATCTAGATCTTCATTCTAACCCAGGACAGATGAGAAAGAATTTAACAAAGTGTCATGAGTAAAATGAAATAAAAGAAAAACCCTTAGAATTTGATTAATGCACCTTGCTTCATCCCACTGTTGAAGCAAAAGCTATCGCTGATACTGACAGGTATTTTTTGTTTTGTTGCTTGAAGTCAAAGAGTTTTGAGAGGTTTATGGTTAAGTTATCTACATTTAATTCTAAAAGTGAACATCACATTCTTCAGATCTCTATACAGAAATAGAGCTTTGAATGGCAGGAGGGAGATTTACCATTAATATACAGTAAATTATTATTGGCAAATGGCTTTAAACTTCAGAGGATCTTCTGTACCTGAGGTATAAATGATAGAAATCGACCTGTTAAATAACTATTTGTTCATATGAGCATTTTCTATATGATTGCCTGACTGTAATCAAACACAGACTTTCAGAAAAAGGATAAGGAAAAGACAGATTATCAAAATATTGTCAATTATCAGTTAATTCCTTTTGCTTTCATTGACTTCCTTATGAGAAAGATAGTTTAATTTGAAAACATGTACAGGCATGTGTTATAAAAGCTTTCTGGATGATCATGTGCCTATGTTGGCACAAGTAATGAACAAATAAATAGTTATGTGAAATGGAATGATGCTTTCAAGACCAAAAAAACAAACAAACAAACAAAATAAGTTTCCTGTTTTCCAGCCTTCTTTCCTTTCTGTCATATGGTTCCTATAATACAGTTTGAAGAGGGAAGTGCAGATTCTGAGTCCAGATAGAAAACTGTTCACAGTTCAGGTGGTGTTTCCAAGGCAATGAAAACTCCATGTACAGATAAACTGAAACAGATATTTCCATAAATAATTGTGATAAGTTTGACGTTCTTTTCTGTTAGAAGTAGCCAGAATCATGACATTAGACTGTTACTAAAAATACATATTAGTATTTGAAATTCATACTTGTAAACAAAGAAAATAATAATTATTTCAGGTATTTGAGATACACCAATTTGTTAAGCTTTTTCAATGTAAATTTTGTCCTTATTATAAGTTTCCATAAACTGACCTCAGCAGAGAGATTAAAAATCAGTTGTGCTTATTTTGTTCTTATGTCTATAAATACTTTGAGTATATGAAACACATGTTTTTATTCAGTCATTTTGTAGGTTTTAGAAATATATTTGACTCAGTGGCTTGTTATTTCAAGTATAAGTTATGTTCATTAGTTTACTTATTTTAGATCCATGACTGGTTGGAAATTGTATTTGATCTAAGGCTTAAAATCCTGATGTCAAAAGAAGTATAATGGCTAGCTTCATGGAATCTATGAACTTTTAAAACTTTTTATATTTTTTAATAAACTTGTAATTAAGCCCAGTCAAATGACTATCTGGGAACTGCAAACAGAAAATTATGGTAGATATACCAGAACAAATAATTTTAAAAATCTTTCAAAAATCCAAGAAGTATTCCTCAAACCTAATATTAATCAGTTCAATACACAATGAGAAAGTAAACATTGTTACTCCCATGAGGTTGAGTTGCAGATGGTTCTATGTGCTAGTAATAATGTTAAGGTATCTAAAGGGAGAGATCTAAATCACAGCAGCATACCCAAAAACCTAGAATGTGTCTTATGGACTTGAAGAGTCAAAGTCAGAAGTCAGGAAAGAAAAAAATATTTCATTTCTCTTATGTGTACTTGGTTTTTAATAATATAATCAAAATATATTTTTTTCTCAAGACCTCTGGCTCATTCAATATGTCAGTTTGGTGATGCTGATAAATTAACAGCAGTTGAAGCTTTTGTTTCTTTTCATAGTTATCTATATGGTTTAATATTTTATTATTACATATGCTAATAAAAAAAAATTTTGAAGACAACATGACTCTTGGATTTAAAATACTTCTTCAGTTTTCAAAGTCGTTTACCCTCTTCAAGTCTCATCAGAAATGATTTGAAGTGTTCATGTCCATTGTCTTTAAGCAACCTTCAAATACCAGTTAATTATCCATATATTTTGAGATACATTTGAGTACTTAAATTATGTGTTTTAATATGAATTCAACACCTAAGTGATACGGGTTTTTTCAGATGTTTATCACAGTGGACAAAGTTACTGTCCCTAGGGCAAAACTTTAAAGAATACTTTGATATCCCTGTAAAAAAAAAATTGTTAATACATCTGTATGTGGATTGTAACATCATATTTAATGACCAAGCAAATAGATATTCTCAGCTGTAAAGAAATAACAGTAATTATATGATCTATTGTAATCATATTAGTTAAGAATCTAATACGTGGCATGGGATAAACATGGAAGCATGGAAGGATGGAAATGAGACTGCTTAGGTACAAGATCCGTTTGAACTGTCATGTAATTACTTTCCTTCTTGTTAGAAACTTTTCACTTATATGGTGTTTATGTATTAGAAATTACAAAGATCATTAGAATCTGCTCACTACTTTTTATTAGTATTATTGAGGTGCTAACGAAAGAAGAGGCTGAGTATAGGAGAAAGCAAAGTGTTATGTAAGTTTGTTTCACTGTATGCTGTGATCTAATGAGATGCCTCAATTAGCCCTAATCTGCTCCAGACTGAAATAATCATTGAATATTATGTATCTTACAATAGCTACACATCTCAAACATTTACAGATGCATTTTTTGTAAAGAATGAAAAGCTGCATAAATTGGATGTTCCAATGATGTTCTCACATCTGGTGTTTCAGAAAAATACTAATTGTTCCGTTTTGAAAGTAGAAATTGATGGCTTGCATTTATTTATTTGTTTGTATATTTATTTAATTAGTTAGTATAGCATAAAGATTCAGTCTGACAACCAATCAGTATTCTTTTTAGTCCTTTTCAAACTGACATTTGTTCAATGAAAGATTTTGTTTTTCAAAAGATGCTCAGCTTCAAACCAGCATGCTATCAGCTTTCATAATTTCTTTCTATGATGATTAACCAGTTGTTAAGTGTTCTGTTATGCTCTGAGAACCTTTGAGAATAAAAATATCATATAACTCTCTGTTACTCCTTTTGTCAAATTAGTTGATACAGTATTTGTGTTTTAAAAATTCAGTAATTTTTTTTTTTTTTATTACTCTACCCTAGGGAGCAAAGCATAGTATGGACCAAAAGAAATTTAATAATTTAATAAGACTCAAAAGTGCTACAATCAAATTGCAGGTATAAAGACAAAAACCACAAAAGTGGCCATCATACTGGTATTCTTTCTGCTATGTCTATTAGAAAACATTACAAGATTTACTAAACCAAAAAAGACTAAATACACACTTCCTTTGCAAGTATAAACCTCTTCCACAGCCAACCCCACAATTATTTCCATTACAGAAATGCTCTTGGAGGGGAAGTATATCTTTGTTCCATATGGCATTTCTTTTTAGCAGTATGACTTGCTAAGTGTAAGCTCAAGGTTTCAAACTGAGTTCTAAGAATGTTAAGCTACAGACAGATGATACTACAATAACTGTGAACTCTGTGACGCATGTTTTGCATGAACACACTGCTATAATCTTGAATTTCAGGTGATCCTGTAGGAAGGTGATAGCACTACATAGCTATTTTGCGGGTTGATTTTTTAATTCATTCCACTCTTGTATGTTCTGCCAAGCTTTTTCTCAATAAATAGTTGGTCACTACAGAAGCTGTTTAGGTGACATGTGATATAAAAGTCAACCTGTAAATCTTTTACCTGTTGAACATTCACAAATAAATGACCCATTGATACAAACATCAAAGAAAGAAGCTGTCCAATCTAAAATGTAATCCACTGTCAATTTTACAGAAAAATCTTTACAGTTCCATGAACTAAAGCAGAGACTTCAAAGAAATGCCAATTGCTAAGAACTGCAAAGGAGGGTTTTTTCTTTCTGTACCTTGAAAAAAGTTTTAGAAATAAAAGTCAGGTGTGGTTTTCTTTTACTTTTGACACTTCTGTTAGGATTTTGGTATCTTAAACTTTCTGCACTCATCTTTAGGAATAATATATATGTACACAAACCAGTGTCTGATAATTTTTCTAAGAGGAAACTAGATCATAAGTAGGGCATTAAATCAAAGCTCTGACACCAAAGTAGTCCAGGATGTGGGAATGAAGGGCAAAACTCAACCAAAGTTTCTTGATACTAGGAAGGATTAATTACTCACATCCTGGTTTCTTGAACTGCAGAGATTTAAGATCACACTGATCACCTAAAACTATAAATCACAAGCATTTTGTAGGTGCTAAAGGCACAGTGCTTACGTAGAACTGTTGAGGATGGTCACAGTGTCCCAGGGAGGTTTGCTACAAAGTTCTGATTTGGCAGCCGGTTGCCCTACAGGGAGCTGCTTCTATCATTTGTGGTAAAGGTCACAGTACTATATAGGTGGAAAAACATTTCACTATTCATAAGTGGGGTACAAATCCAGGTAGATTTAAAAGGCATTTGCTATTTAATCTGCCTCATTCTGTTAGGACTCCTTTTTTTCAATTTTGGAAATTGAATGACAAGCATTAGCCAAAGGGTAAAATTTTGGTTTGTGGTAACCATGAAAGAAAATATTAGACTGAAGCATAGCATGGGGTTTTTTTTGCTCCGTGCAAGATATTTGAAATACATGATCCTTTGTGTCAGTCATGAACTCATATGAGCTATAATCAAGACTTGTAACAAATTGAAAATAAAGCACATGTACAGTAGTTGAAGTATAAAGTTTCTATTTGTGCCTAGAAACAAACATTATTTGACTTGCTGCCTGAGCAAGTCCCTGAAGACTGTGTATCAGCAGCAAAGGCACATCCAAATAATTAAAAAGCAAGTCTTCATTCAGTGAAAAGTTTGCACAGGTGAGAATTACCAAGTAAAGCTCTTCAAGACAGTGATGTTAATCATAAGCTGGTTTTGGCATATGTATAGGAAAAAGTAGAGCATTTTTAGAATGAATTACAGTAAGGAATATATCTGGACTAAGCATAGGAAAATTTGACATTCAGTTTAGGTAAATTAAAGGTGTTATTTTCAGATGAAGTTGAGACCTAATGTACAGAAGAAGCTTATTTGATGCCCCAAATGAAATTTTGTGCAGTTTCAAGAATAATTATGTTTTACATGAAGTTCACTGAAATGGTGAAGGAAGTTATCCCTAAGTTAGAATTCAGATGTTACTAGTGATAACTCTTTTAAATTTACTGTAAAAATCAGAATCCACTACTTTTTCAGGATGAGAGAAGTAGTGTGGAAGCTCTGAAGAAAAAGAGCAGTGGTGAGGGAATAAACCTGAGACCCTGGCTGGAACAGACAGGGATGTGAATGGAATGCAGGCAGGGTGGTACTGGGGGAGTAGGCAGAGCTGGTTGAATAGATAAGATAAAATGCTAATGTAACCTATCGTATCGACCACCTGTATCAACTGAATTGTGTAACTTTCAACTGTGGTGAAAACAAAAATGATTGGTGGAAGAATTTTGTAAAGAATATCATATAGTATATAAACCCAGTTATTTTGTAGAATAAATGACTTCTGATTCACCCCAGTCAGTAGTCTCCACCTCATTCAATCCTGACAAAGTACTTTTTCCTTTTGACATCAGGTTGGAATGATCCTTTTCAAACTCACAAGAAAAAATACAATTAGTTCCATAAGTTATAATAGGTAATTGTGAAAATACCTGAAAACATGCTTATGACTTTGCTTCTTGAAACCAGTATAGAAAATGTATACAGGAATAAGAAAAACAAATGAAACAGTTATGGACTGAATTACATTTTGTGACCCCATGTTAAAATAGCATTTATGTTAACACTCAGCTTGCTTCTGTAGTATGATTTCATTTTGATCCCTTACTCATTGTGAGAGAGAATGAAAACCTGTATTAATGAAAAAATACACAGCTTGTTATTAAAAATCTTATCAAAACATTATTTGAATGTGTGATACGTTTTCCTCTGGAGGCCAGTGCTCTACAGGCCATCTTATTCTACTGAGGAAACATTTTTGGAATTTAGTCTCTGCCCTTATAAACCTTATATAAGGGGATTTAGAATTTGGAGCAAGTTGTATTTTTAGTGCAACTCCTTAGAAAGTTGATTACATTTATGCTAAAAAGTTGAAACACCTCATGACATTCAAGAGCTATTTCCTCAAGTCAGTAATATTTAGGAAAAAAATATAATCCCTTTTACACTGACCAAACCTGCACAAAACTAGATGTTAGAGAATGAAAGAGAAATTGAAGGACCTAATAGTTTTTCCTCTATTTTTAAACATGTAAACATCAAGATTAGTACATTAAGCAAACACTATTTATTCCCACTAAGCCTTCAGACCCAATAGAAGCTAACAAATCTAAGGTTTTTTTTAGAACATGTTTTTTGTAGATAATGGAATAAGTATTTGAAATGTAAACAGATTTACTCAGAAGATTGTCTTTTATTTGTTGTATAAAAATAGAGAGAAAGAGGATTCTGTATTTGAAGCGTGTAATTGCAAGCAGAGCATCCTGCATGTCTCTCATTGGTATTCCTATCTACATCTTTGATGAACTTTTAATGTCATGTATATGCAGACTGACTTCAGTAGGCTGCCCATTCCTCTCTGAGTGTCTTCAAGGCATCTTTAATCTTTGACCTCAGAGACAGACAGTTGGTCAAGACAGGATCTTAGCTGAATTTTTATTTTATGAAACAGAGTAAAATATGTCAGAGTGCAGCACAGGCCGGTATCTCCCTGGGGCCAGATTCAGCAGGAACTCCCCAGGAATGTCAGGGTAGGTTCTTCAAGCCTGGACTCATCCCACTGCCTCACCCAGCTCCAGGGCAGCCAGTAGACAGCAACCGATGGTAGCCCTAGCCTTGAGCTTTGGGCACATCCCTGGGGGCAGAGACAACTGCTAGACTGGATGTTAGGTCTGGGACTGAGTCTTTCTCACTAGTAGATAATACATTATTACATAATCAGACATATCTACCAAACAGAAAACAAGCCGAGATGGCAGACTGAGTACTCTTTTTCAGAGTGGACTATATATGGTGCTCACTGGCTCTGCTAAAGTTTAGCTGTTCCTTTGATGGCATTAGCCATTCAATGTCTTTCTGTCAGATTACATTGATTTGAAGGAAGTCAATGATTACGTGGGCAAAGAGAAGAGGAGGAATTTGGAATATTTTAAAGCAGTGCATAAAAGAATTATAAAAAAAAAAAAAAAATAAGCCTCCAAAACTGATGAACTGAAATATCCAGTTTAAAAACAAATTGTCTCATGGTGGTGTCTTCTCTCTTTAAGAGTGAATTTTCCTAAGCTGTAATGTTAATGATGTATTGAAAACTGGTAGAGGCTTCCTATTCTTCAGATTTGTAACCTTGAACAAATTCTCAAGGAGATAGTAACTTTTGTAAGTTCAGAATCTATGAAACCAAAATGCTTGTGCACGGACAGTTTCCGTGACCATAATGAGCTTCAAAGAGACATGAATGTTCACCACCCAAGTTTTGGGTTGACAGCAGCTTCCATAAAGTATATGATACACTACTGTTTCAATGTAATTAGCAACAGCATGCTTAAATACATAAAGCAGTCTCTTCCAGAAGGTTTTTGGTTCTCTTTGAGAGCTTGAGCATCAATGTTGGCCCATAGTAATTTAAACCAGAATAATTTTTAAATATAAAAGTGCAAGGATTTTTCAGCACTAAGTGGTACAAGTTTTCACACTAAGTGGTACAAGTGGTACAAGTGGTACAAGTCACGGAGTTCAGGGATTGTCAGGGAGAGGCCCTGGTTTTCATTCTGCTCTGTAAAGAAAAGAAACGAAAACTGTAAGAGTGAAAGAGTGATTGTGGTCTTTAGATGAGGAATATAGATATTAATTTCTGAGTAAGTGATCTTAGGTTATATTTCATATGTATGAAATAATTTAAAAACAATATAGAAGACAACTTCCACAACAAAAAGAGTGAAGCATATATATCAATCAAATTCAGTATCTGAAATCACCATACATAAATAAGTTTATAGCCAAAGGCAGAGCTTCCAAAATAAAACTATCTGGTAGAATTAAATTGACTATTTTCACATCATAGACATAAACTTTATTCATATTACTCTTCTTCTATGACCTAGAGATTTTATATTGGATTTATAACTGGTAATTAGTCTTGGTTTTAATACATATAAAGAAAATACATATAAAAAATAAAAAACATGTCCTGAGACTTCCATTTAATAGCACTTTCAGGTTTTCTTTCCTTTGTTTTTTCCAGAAGCATTCTCACAAACTGAAAGCAGAAATTTCATATCTGTTAACAAGTACTTTCCAGATTTAGTATGAAAATATATCAATACCTCCTTTCCTTAACAGAAGGAGCAAAGGCCTTGTTACATCTTGTAGAGTTTGAATTATAAATTTTTGATCTCTTTTTTCTTCACCCAAAACTATTGAGTCTTAGTCTGTCTAATATAATTTGATATCATAATTACCCTTACCACAAAACAAAATATAAATGCATTGTCAAGAGTATTTATAAAAATTGCCCAGTTGTGAAACACTTTTCCAAATGAGATATCACAAGAAGCTTTAACCTTCAATTACATTTATATTTAATGACACTAATAAAAAAAGATATTAAAACTTCAATGGAGCAAAGATGATACATTTCATGCTCTCACAGTGAGACATATAGACAGTATAGTAGTACCCATACAAGTGTTTTTTCATTTACTGAATTTCAAACTTCACCTTATTTGAAATATCTAATTTTACTAGCACTTCAAATGTATCAAAATTGCCATGACAAATGTATTTGTCCTTTTGGTAGGTGGTGTCAATACAAGACAGTTACATTGTTGTCCACTCTTTGTCTCAGAACATCCATCCAAATTTAAATGTCGCTTCTTAATTTTGAAGAAGAATCAACAGAACAAAGTTCTGCTTTGCAATGGACCTGATTCTGAAAGCATCCCAAAAATAGTATGAAATATCTAAGGGTTAACACTGGTCAGCTGTTTCCTCTGAAGAAATACAATGAAGCAGTAGTCTTTTCTTATATCACAGTTTACCATGTAGGTTAATAATATGTAATCTGTTTGTGAACTGTTGTTAGGAGATTCTTTTTCAGCATTGTTTTCTCCCATTTTTGCTTCTGTCACTTTCAGAAAGCACATACATTCATTTATCAAACCTGACCAGCACCCTGCTAGATTTCCTGATGCTAATTTTCCCATAAATACTAACTACTGTCCTGCAAATAATCCAAATATAAATATATGTAACACTGTTTTTTTAATAGTCATGAACACAGAAAATGTTGCAGTACAGATTCTACAAAAGAAGTATTTGAACATATATCAAAATTCTACAGTTGAACATGGATTGCACAGTATTGCTTTTGTCACAGAAGGAAACAGTGTATTTCAACACCCTGTTCAACCAAATGAGTCATTCATCAGATTATGTTTGTGCATGCACTATAAAATCAGGTTTACCACTTGTTAATAAGAGAGGTTTCAAACACCACAGTGTAATGTAAGGAACATAATCATATGTAGACACAGTCAGATTATTATCCATGAAGTGCAGACCTACACAAATACCAAAGTGAGTGGCTTTCATAGATGAAAGTTCCACTCCCATGACAGAAGCTATACTCACTGTGGCCAGCATAAGATCTTTTAGCAGTGACCAAAATGAATGCCTGGAGCTAAGTCTAAAAAGAAGGCAAAGACTTTTCTACCAAGTAATGTTAGCCTCAAGTCATGTGTGGCTTTAGGAGTTTTCCTCTATCAGTTCTTTGTCAGTATTTAATAACTCACAGAAAATTTCCATTCTATGAATTCTTCCAGTTTCCGTATGAAGTGTGCAAGCTTTAGAAATGACATCACCCAGAGACAACGATTTTCACAGCTTAGATATGCATTATATTAAAAACTACCAATATTTCCAATTGCCCTAAACCACAAGGGTCAGTGTTTAGTATGATTGTAAAATTGGACGTTTCTGTTGTTTGTCTGTTATCCGTAAGTTTTCTGTCATAAATATCAGAAGTAGAGTTATCTCAATAAAATTATAGGTGGTGCTCTGAAATAATAAGATTTGTAACAGGTTAGAATGCAAAATAGGCAAACACTAAAAATTAAATAGCTGCCGCACAGAATGTAGCCAAGTGAAATTGTGTATATTTTTCACTTGTGTATTTACAATGTGCCCTTGTGCAGCAGCTTTATTTTTCAACAAAGGGCACTTAAAGAGTGGAAAGACATAAGTTTGTGAAGATGCCTATAGGAGAATGGTCTATCAGACATGCAAAAAGAAGCCTCCTTCACTTGTGGCATATCTGACAGGAGAAAGCATCAATATTTTGTAGCCCGTTTGTATAACACATAATCAGTGGTCACACACCAGAATACCTTCATTTGACAGTTCTAAATCATTAGATAAAAGCCAGTGAGGAAATGTTTGAGGTCAGCTAGCATAGACCTCTACAGAAAAAACAAAATTCCCCACTGTAATCCTCTCTCTGATACTCCCTCACACACAACTTTCTAAAAGTATATTTCATAGAAGGGAATTTCATATATTAAATGTTTCCCTGGTTTGCTCCAATACTATTGCCTGAAGGGCCCTACCTTAATTTTTTATTCAAGTGACTTTTTAAATCCCTGAAGATATTAATGGTGCAGGATGAAGCACTAGCAGTCTTACTCTATACAGTTCTTTCAGAAAATATAACCTATATATTCAAGTATAGTGTCTTCAATTCCTAGATTTTTTTCTGAAAAGTCCCTAGGTAATATGTCTACTACATAAATTGTGTTAATCTCTTCACATATGTCGCAGCCTCTAATCCTTCTCTCTTTTTATTTCTTTTTGAGTTTGTGAATTTTTATTTCTAAATTGAGCAAATTCACAGCAGATTCAAAATGTAGTAACAGCAATAGGCTACAGCTTGCTAGGAACTACAAATGTTCATATATTCATATTCATCAAAATTCCCTGAAGATAGACAGTAACACTTGTTTGGAGCAACACACTGGAAAGTCAGGTCTTATCTGCTGAACCACGAGTGTATGTGTTTCTTTTCTGCTCTTCCTGTACAGAGTTCTCTGATAGAACAGAGCTACAAAATTAATCATTCTTCCTGGCATCCACCCACTGGAATTTTATATAACGTCCATCTAAATCCACTTTCCTGCAGAGGTTTTTTGTTCTCCTGAAAAATGCTTATTCTTGCCCCTGAAAAGCATCAAAACCACTTGCAAACATGATCCACATATCTACTTTTTTTTTCTGTTTGAAACGTGTTGTTGAATATACTTAAGATTCCAAAACTTGATTTTTGGTACTATTACACATCAGTGCAAAATTAATGTTAATAACAAGAAGGAAATGTTTATCCCTAGAGATCTTTGTCCTGTTGGTTATAGTATTACTTTGAAGCTGGATGGAGTAGTTTATAATTTGGCAGATACCAAAAGCAGTATTGTTCTTGAAAAGAACTGATGTGAGAAAATAATCCCCAGAGATACTGGTAAAATTGAGAAAAACCTTTAGCAAATACAGAAATCACAAGCAGCTCACCTCTGTGAGGAAACTCATAGGGAGTTGCAAAGTTGTTTACCTTGTGTGATCTGCTGATACCACTGCTCAATATAAGATAGTGCAGGCTAAGGGCTAACCTACACAAAGTGCTTTGTCACCCTACGAGGTACAAAATTTGCCAGCACTTTGTTGATTCAGTGCTCAGTAATTTTTTGGTGAATCCATCACAAGGATGTGGGACTCACTATAATTGAATTCTTCTCTACAGACTATTTTTCAAATGCCTAGACAATATAATTTTGACTTGTTTATAGATAAAGGAATATGAAGGCTTACATGACTTTGTTGCTTGCATTTACTGAAAGTCATATGTCAACTAAGAAACCAATGTTACTTTGGAAGTACATGCAGAAATTGGAGTATTTTAATAGAAACTTTGGATGCAGCAAATACCAGAATTTGACCATGAGTCTGTAAACAGCTTATATGACAAATCTAGTTTGTGAATCATGTCTATACACTTGTAGTTTCCTACTTTACCCACATTATAGTTCTTTTCTTGAATAATTCCTGTGTTTAGTTGGTAGTTTCCTCTGTGTATGTATTTGGATATGACTGTGTGGAACTTGCAAATGTTTAACTTTAAAGATTCAACAAAGATAGGAAGCAAGTAGAGAAATTAAACCTTTTTTTTTTTTTTCTGAACAAACTAACTTAATTTTTTTCATTACTAGATCATAAACAGAAAATGCTACTTAAAATTTTACTCCCCAAAGTCCCTAGAAAGTGCCACTATTATTCTTAATCTATTCTATTTACCATCTTAATTCTCACTACAAAGAATAAGACCAGTGGTTCACAACCTTCTTTTTTATTGATTTTATTTACATCACTCATTTAACCATGGAATAAGAGTCTATGGTTGTTGACATCAGTCTTGATAATTAATCTAAATATATTTTCAACTCCATTAGCAGCTAATGTCAACCACACATTAAATCAGTATGAAAATCTCTGGATTTCCTCATACTCTTGCTTACTTCCTTTATGTGTTTCATAGGTTCATAGATTCATAGAATGGTTCAGGTTGGATGTTAGCAGATGCTTTGCTCTTCGTTTTTCTATGCTTTTTTGTACTATACTGTATATTATTCTCTGTGATGCTTTGATTATTTGATTAAACCTTTGTCTAGTTCTCATACATTCTTTCTCTCTTGCATATTCTTAGTGGATTGATTTACTCTTCTGCCTTCATTACAATATTGTCCACTCTGAATTTATCAGTTTATACCTTCACATCTCTGCTCACAGGACATAGGCCATTTGCAAATTCTGACATAGTGGAAGTATGCACATAATCCATATTGTAATTGAAAATATTGTAATCACCATATCAACTACACTGCCTAATATTTACCTCATAATGCTTTATTTTTTTTTCCTGACAGTTTCTCATTCTTCACATTCTTCCCACAGCTGCAGAAACTTTTGCACATTTAATTATTTATCTTCCTAAAGTCTGACTGGAAAGAAGAATAACCAAGAAGACTCAAATATTCTGACTGACCTGTCTTCCACAGATTAATCCTGTCCTGCTCCTATCCTCCCTTGTGCAGGTGACAAGTATGAGTTGTCTTCAAAAGGAACTGCTTACGGCACAAAATTTCTTCCTTTTCAAACTATACTGCAGATTTTTTACTATCCTTATTTACTGATGGAGAAAAGAAAAAATTACAAATGTATTAGGGTTTAGGTTTTGCTTTTCTTTTTGTACTGCTAGACACTCATGTCCTACTCCCTGCTACCTAACTTCTGATTTGGCATACTTAAATTTCTTAGTCATTCAGAGTATTCACAAAATTCCAAACTTCATAGCTGCTTCTATTAGTTATTAAGTAATGCAAATGTATCTCCACTCACTGTTTTCCACTTCTCAAAGCAGAAAATAAGAATTACTTGTCCCTTCCCTAAATACAGTTGCTTCTTTGTTGTTAATGCTTCTCCAGGAAAAGACTGAGCAATTAAATTCTCTTCAGAACATTATAGAAGTTTATGACTTTTAAACATTTACAGTATTTTACTTATTAGCAATGGTTTGCAGTTGCTTAGAGTATGTATTTATGGCTTTGGGTTTTTTGTGACTTTTCATTTCCCTTAACTTCGTCCAAAAATCTTCAATATTAAGTGTATTTTCCTTATACAGATAATGTATTATGTATTTGGTACAGAATGCAGGATAACTCCTTTCAAGATTCTCTTTTGTATCCTTATAAAATATCCAAGGCTAACACTGTTGATAGAAAATATGTTGGTTTTGTAATACCTACACAATCATATTTTGTTCTCATTGAAACAACTGCATTCCCTTTATCTGTGTTCCTAGCAGTGCTTACATATATTTTCTCTCAGCTTCTTTTAGAAATCAGGAATTTAAGAATTCAAATTTACTTCAAAACATAAAGTTGTTTACTGGCCAAAGGTGATTACTAGGGTGATTCCTATATCACATTAAATGGTTTTGTAAATCAAGAATCACTGATTATATAAGCTGGTACAATAGACTCAGTTGTTTTGTAGGCATCAAGTATGTTTAGTGGCCTGCAACTGGAAAGCAAACTTGAATACAAGTTCCTAAAATCCAGGGTTTGGTGGATGTTCACCATGTTTATGCTTTTCTCTAATTACAACAGCAGCTACTTTCTTCTATTCAATTCGTCATTCATTGAAGGATGGAGACAAACAAAAAACTTCTTAAGGGAGAAGATATGGTTAACCTAAGTTTAAAAAGGATGACTTTAAGATGTAATTTTTAGGATTGTGATTGAGGAAGATCTATTTTAAGGACTATTGATTTTTACAAGCCTATGTTTAGATGGCAATTTCTGTTGTCTCTCACAGGCTGTGTAATTAATTTCAGTTAATCCTAATTACAAAGTAAACTTAGATCTCTAAAAGTTTGTACATTACAACTGGTTTGGTTCTCCATAACTTCAAAGTCAATGTAATTTCTATGATGAGCTAAAATAGATAACAGGGCACATACCAAGACAATTAATAACTTCCTATTCAGATAACATGAAGGCAGTGATTCAGGGAAATAAAACCCATGAAAGACATTGATCTGATATGATGCATTATAAAAGTTAATACAGACCATAGACTTACAAAAAGACAGAGGATAATACCAGAAAGCTAAGCAAACAAAAGACACAACCCAGTTTAAGTTTAGAAATGAGAAAGCTGAATTATTTAGTCATCAGGAGAAAACCCATAAGCTACAATATTCTGTGGCTATCTATCTTAACTTTATAGTGTGGTATAGAAGCTATTTTTAAATAAAGTATTCTTTATTAAGGAGTGTACTTTAACTTACTATTTAGCAAAGATTAACAAGCAGCTGGAAAATCTATAAATGTGTATTCTCTTGTCACTTTTATAAATTGCATTTGCAATAATTTATAGCTGGTACATAGTTCTGTAGAAGTTCTCACTAAATTGCCTTTGGGTCAAACCATTAACATTAATTTTATCTTGTTTTTTTTAGTAAGAACGTTCATGCATTTAAAGTTGAAATATCATGAGACGAAATACTAGACTCTTATTTAGTGTGTATCTGGGCTTTAACTTGCCATCCAGGAAAAGATAAGCTCTACTCAGATATATGTTTATTTATACCCTTCAGAAGTTCACACAGAGGGGAGGGCTGCAGGTTCACTCCCACAGAAGGAGTTTTTCAGGTAGAGAGACTGGCTTGTCTCTCTGGCTTCTGCATTTGAACTGCCATGCAAAACAGGGCCATGGCTACCCCCACAGCAGAGCTGCAGCCAATTTTAAGGGTTTTTTTTGCATTCCACCCTTTGGTGGCAGGGGGTTGAGAGCTATTGCTCACATACACACACACACACACACAAGGGTGGGGGGAGCTCTCTCTCTCCTAGAGGAGCTCCCTATCTCAAGACGAGTTGGAGCAGAAGGAGGAGACGACGAAGATGGCAACGAGAAGATAATGAAGGAAAGAAGGAGGAAGCACCTTCTTCCCTTTAGGACTCTGTCCATCAATCAACTGTAGAGTCCAGAGACTGATGCAGGAGGTCTGCTAGGAAAGCTACCTCCAGCTTCAAAATAAAATGCTTTTTTGACATAAAAGCACCACAACTAATATCTGAAAATTTGGTAATTTTCAAACCAGAACATTATCTTAGGGCATTTTTGTCTGATAACTAAAAGGTAAGCTGAATAAAATTGCTATCTGATCCAAAGCTATTTACTATAGAAAATTAAGCCAGCATGATTGATATCGATAAACAAGTTGGGATGAATAGCATTACTTATTTTTATGACTCAATGAGAGTATTTTGTAATTACTGTAACTGAGTACAAAATTTGTTTGGAAAGAATAATTTATATATCTATCAATATTGATATCAGTGTATGTCCTTCTCAATGGGTACATGTGTGTGCATATACATAGTCTACATTTATGTAAAGTACTGTTTAAGCAAGTGACCATCTCATTAGTTTCGCTCTTGGAAAGAAACATTTTTCTTATTGCAATTAAATTTAAGAACCCTTGAGAACTTTAGCACTGTAAATTGGTTTAATCACTTTTTAAAATTAAATTATGCCTTTGGGTTCTACAGCATTTTAGCAATGTGTTTTACTGTAAAAGTATGGTCATAAAATATGTTCAGAATGGCTGAGAAGTCTGCTATGAAACTATTAAAAATTTGCCTGGATATAATCATGTGCAATCATGTTCTAGAGGAATGTGCTCTACCAAGGGATTTGTAGTTGGACTAAGTGAACTCCAGAGGCCCCTATCAACCTCTACCATTCTGTGATTCTGTAAAAAGATAGTTTATGTATTTTAAATCCAAGTATTTACTTGCTGAAATTCCTACCTGAACAGCTAATGTGGGTGTAGGTTAGTAACTGTCGTCACAAGTAAAGGGACTGAGATCTCATGCAGACAACTTAGCAAATTTTTAGATGGCTAAATTCAGGTATAATATCCAGAAATTAAATTCAACTGGGGTTATATATGTCAATATCTTTAAAAACATATGGACTAAACTCTTCTCACCTCTTCCTTCTATTCATAAAATGAAATGGTAACAGTCCCTGGAAGTAAGTTGTGAAACTGTCATTACATTTCTACCAAGGACATAATATCTTAGTTATAAGGAAAAAAATATAAAGATTCCCAGGCACTAGGGAATATGTGGACTCTTTTCACTGAGGTCCACAGGAAGGTGGTAGACAAGCATTCAGTTTTGAAAAAGCGCTTTTTTTGCACACCTGTGTCAGAGCACAGATTTTGTTTTAATCACCCCATAGGGATCCTTTCAACACCTTATACTAGTTTCTTAATGTCTGTTAATAATCTGAAGGTTTTCTTTTTCAAGCTTTTTAAAAATCCACAGTAAAGTTATTTTGATATTGTACTTTGATTTTCCAGGAACCCAGTGATGTGTCTGCAGAAACACAAAATAATTTTGTATTTAATTAATAGGGATTATCTAGAACATTTTTTACAATTGCATAATCCAAACTCTGATGTGTGTTTGCTCAGCCTGGAATAAACAATGCTGATCTCAAATACTTCAGCACAAGGCTAGAATTTGGTTTTAGTACAAAATTAAATGGAAGGAATCGTAAGTAAAAAAGCAGCTCAGAAGTTATTGCTTTTCTATTATAAAATTAATGCCCACCCACAGTTCCACCCTGAATCACATCTCTGAGGGTGAAGGTTAATCAAAAAGTGTTGCTCAGTCAGATTACACAAGGTAAACGTGGCATATGAGTGTAACCAAGAGGCATGATTTAGAAGCATTTGATTGCATGAAGGTAAAGACTAGTAAAATAAGGTGGTTTTTTTTAGTTTTTATTCAACTTAATTAATACTGTTTGACTCTGCATATACATTTATTTTAGAATAGAATGCAAGCAGTAACAATACCTGATTGCAAATATGCAATGGCATAATAATATTTCAGCTATTTGATATATAATAATTTATTATTTCTCTGCTTTAGCTAAAATCCATACTTCCTAATAGTTTGTACTACGAATGCTTCACAGAAAACTTCATCCACTTGCATTTACCTTGTGCTGGAGTAGAAAATGTTCTTCTACTTAAACTGGTGGCATTCCAGGTTCAGAAAGTCAGCTTTATGAATGCTCAGCATTAAAGACACACCCAGACTCTGTTGTTTTACACTGTTTTTTGGCAGTGTCCACAGATATGAACTTGGACTCCAGATATTTCTGGTTTAAAAAACCAAAAAATCTGGTCTGTGCCACTTTTAAAATTAAGAAAATGAAAGCTTGCCTTAGTATATTTCAGAATCGTATATCTAATACATAAAGAAGAAGCAGGACACAATAAACCAGTTTCTCTTGATGGATAATTCCCACTTCTTAATTTTCACTAAGAAATTTAACACTACATCAGTTGCTAATGCTCAGGTTACACCTTACTATATTATGCTGGTAGCTTTTTAAAAAAAAAAAAGTAACAGAACCAGTCAGTTGATATGAGATGATAGATTGTCCAACTGCTTACTTCATCCAGCCCCAGTAAAATTGAGAAAGAACCTTCTTGATGGGTTCTTTCTGCAGGCATCTAAAGGAGGGAATCTGACAAAAACTAACAAAAAGTGGCAGTTATGCAGAATATATATTAAGTAATTCAGATATTTTAAATACTAAGACCTCCTAACAATTATATATAGCCCCTATTTGGGCAGTTTCATATAATCACCTAGAAGTATTTTACCAATGCAGTCTTTAGTTCTGTGATCAGAAACCTTGACATTGAACAACTTTAAACTGCTGTTATTTTGACTAAAATTATATGAAATTTGCAAGCAAAATATTAGGTTTAGTTTCAAGTGAAAGGTCTCAAATGCCACTAAGCTACAGTCATGCCTGTCAAAAAAATAAGCATTTTGAAAGTTCATAGGCAATTATTAAATTAGTATTTTAGCAACACTGCAAAAACATTTCCCTTATGAAAAGAGAAGTTGAATATCTAGATTTATATTAACATTTAAACACTTTATTAAAAAATACATATTTAAAAATCTAAGAAGTAGAGATATATCGTAACATACAAATTAACAATTGATGCAAACCTAGGGGGAACATATCACCTGGTGGACAACACCACCTAATGATATCACCTGCTTTTGTCATAAGTAAGCTTACATTAAGCTTATTTTAAGCTTATTTAAGCTTATTCATTTCTAGAATCATTATTAAGGTTCCTGATGAGATCCAAGTCCTGTTGGTAGAAAGTTCACATAGCTTCCATCCTATTTCTGATATTAAACAGTTATTGATGTTTCAGATAGCACACAAGACAGAATGAAAACTGCCTCCACACCTGGTTAGACTTGAAATGGATTTCAAGTACATAGTGGTGTTAAAACCCTCAAGTCAGAAAGCACATAAAAGAAAAAGTTGAGCTTTGTTCTATGCCACAAGGAACAGATTTAAGAAATAAAGCATAAAATCTTTAATCAGTATTATTTTACATGTCTAATAGAATGGATGAATACAGTGAGCATGAGACTTTTTTCTTTCTTTGTGTTGTCATTATTGGAAAAGGTTTTATTTACCATGAAGACCAGATCATCCTATGTTACAGAAAACCAGAATTCCTGGAAAAAATCCCACCTCATGTCAGATGTCTTTTAGATCCATTTTTCTCTACAGACAACAATCACTTTGTGTCTCTGTTCTTGTGGTACACTGGGGATTGCTTTGGTCCTCCTGCAGTGCAAATGTTTTCTTAAATGGAAGATGTCTGTTTTCCTCTTAAATCAGCTTTGTAAGTCAGTGCCATAGATGAGGTGACTATGATCTTGGAGAATTGAAAGGGCTAAACAGATGAGAAGTATATATTAGGGGACTGCAAGCAACCAAAAGGGCCTTAAAAATGGTCGGTACAGTAAAACGTGTGCAGTAAAAGTAGAGAAAATATTTGCTCTGATATATTAGTAATGTCTAGTGTAAATGCATTTTAGTGCATTTTTCCCTTTTCCAAAGCATTTTAAATGCACATTTCTGTGCACTGGACTTAATGGTTACCAGTATAGTAAACAATGTTAGACTATAAACAGATTAGTAGAATTAAATTGAAATGCATGCAAAGCTAAATTTTCAGAAAAATGTATTTCTTGGCTTGAGCCAATTGTTTCCTAAAAAAATGTCCAGGTATGCTTTGGAAGTTACAGAAACATGCTGGATGTAGGCTAAGGTAATTTCACAGCATGGATGTACACAAATTCTGTCAGCTAGACTCAGAACTGGGGAAAAACACTGGCATTACTCACTTCCATATTAATATATGTATCCTTGAATAAATCTTAACAGCCCCCTTTCCTTGCACTTTTCAGAACTGAAAAAAAAGCATATCAAATTTATTTTTGGTATAGTGATGCCTTGATTTTAAGGTCAAAACTTAGGTAATGCTTAAAAATGGTGAGAAATGTAGTGGTATGAATTGTAGGCAAACAGAAATTACCTTTCACAAATACACCTAGTATTATATGACATAAGAGAAATTTTCTCTGAAAAATCTTTCATATAATTATTACCTCATTACAGGTTTGTTGCATCTTGGTAAAAGGGTTATCAGTGAAAAATGTACACTGCTTATTTGCTCTTCCCTGGTTTTTTTTTCCAGTTTTAACACCCTGAGACCTCTAAAATTCTAAATCAGTCTTCCCATATATTTATTTAAATAATACATTTATTATAAATAGACAGAACTTAATATCAAACATAAAGATACAGTGTGTTTATACTTTTTCTTTTTTTTTAATTCACAGGTCTTTTTATCAGCTATGCAACAGCACAGCAATGTAGTTTTCACTGGGGAAAAACAGCATTTAATCGTTCATGACATTTTGCATCCCATATTAATTTGTTTCTGTAAAGATATTGTGTTGAGTACATAGCCAAACCCACAAAACTGACTTGACCTCTCACTGAGATTAATCAGATGCTCTGAGATAAAAAGAGCTGCAAATAACCTTGTTACAGAACATGGCAAGGACACGTTTACCATCTCTATTTAACTCTGAGGCACAGAGTAAAGAACATGTCAGGCTTTGACAAAACAGAGAGAAATAGAAGTGTATATGGGTAAAAAGGTAATGGGTAAAAAAGTGAAAACACCCAATGTTTAAATCAGCATCTTGGGCTACTTAAAACTGGGGGTTTGGATTTTTATTTTCAGTTGGGCATAGAGAAACCCTTGTAATGACACTGTGAGATGCTGCTTGTAGTAAAATGTGCACACTGCTTTCAGACAATCTGCCTTTACTTAGGAGCAACTGCTCATGATGGGAAGCAGTGGCCTCCTGTCTGACTGTGGATTAGTTGGTTCTGCAGAGAATAAATAATAAATAAAAGCAGTAAACTCCTTTTGATCCTCTTCATTCTTCTGTAAGGGAAAGATTTCACAGCACATTTTGAAATAGAGAAGGTTAGAAATGGGCACATAGCAAAGGCCACAACTGACAGATTACTACTGTTTAACCTTGAGTATGTTATTTTCCTAATGCTAAGTTGTTGTGGTTTTTTTTCTTTCTGTTACTGTGTCCTTTTAGACTGTTACATTATAAAGCAAAGATTTCAAAAGAAAAAAAGTAATGACTTTATGAAAGACATCTTTCAAAGTGGTTTCATTCCCACTGAATTCAGAAAAAATTTTCCTCCCAGATCTAACAATGTTGTGGGCTGATGCAATGTGTTGTAAAGTTACTGAGTATCCAAAGCAGTTCCAAGCCAAGAAAGACGGAATTTACCCTCCCCTCTCTCTTTGTGCTGTATGTACAATAGAACTCTTTTCACCCTTGATTCAACATTTTGGGATAATTTTTTTTTCTTTTCTTTTTATGCTGTATAATTTATCTGACACTTCCCTCTGCTCTGCTCTCACCACATACAAATCCAATACTGACAAGCCGGGGGAGTTTAAATTATTCATGCTTCAGTGTCTGTGAGCTGCAGTGTAACAGTCAAATGAGCGATCATTCCATTCATTGATTTCTTCTGAACTTATTGATGAAAATTTGCAAGAGGAAACTAGAATCCTGGATTGCTACAGAAAGCCCAAGTCTGAATAAAATAATTTCCATACAAACAAACAAACTTTGCAAGAATTACGGTAAGTGTGTAAATACATAAATAAGATAAAATAAGTAAATAAATAAAAAGACTCTGGTGCAATTCTTTAGACCTAACTTGTACATCAGATACAATAACACAGAGTCACATGAAAATCTCAAAAATCACCTTTGTTTTAAAAACAAGCCAGTACAGGCCACCAAAACAAGTGACCTGACATAAAGCGTGGCACTGAAAGCCATGTGTTATGCATCACAACCTTTAGTATTGTGAATCAATGAAACAAATGAGACATTTTGTGGTATTAAAAAGCATTGAAAATTCACTTCTCTAACTACTTTGGACACTGTTAGGTCTCTTTGACAGGCTTTTAGAAGCAGACGAGATCAAACTCACACAAATATATACAAAGTATTTTAAAGTAACAAGCTATTAAAAAATATCATGCATCATTGTTGAAAAATAGTGATTTTGTTAGTTTAATATCATACAACTTTCAAGAACCTTCATTCAGGGTTATTACTGGAACAGGGAAGGAAGAGAGGGTTATGATGAGGTTATTTTCAGCAGCTTAGCTTGCTGTCTTCACAAAAAAAAAAAAAATAGGTATGGACAGCATGACTGGTTACATGTGAACAAAAAAAGGTTTGGAAATTCTCTTATCTGGGATTAGGCCCCATGCCAAACTCCATGTTAGGTAGAATGCCAGAAGTCTAATCAGAATAGTTTCTCCATTTTCCCTGAAGAACAGATATCAAGCACCAGACACAGACCTGAATAATCTTTTATGTATAGACACAAGAAAGTATGCATCACATTTCTTGGAGTCTAAGAGCACAAGCTAAGCTGTTATGGTGTCAGAGAGAAATGGTTTTACATTTTCTCAACAGATCTGAGCACTACTGACTGAGACTAATTCTGCTTGGCAATAGAAAGAAATACTTCTGACCCATATGTTTATAGTGTCACTGGATTCTCTCTCTTGGCCATGGATCAGTTCTCCCAGGGAACTCCAACATGAGAAAAGAGATTCATTCAGCAATATGGCCTTGTGACTATGAAGCTCTCCTTACTTGGAAAACTGTCTTCTCTGCTGCAAAGACCAAAGTTGTCTCATTTGAACTTAGCTCTATGATGCTCTCTGGAAGGCATAAGTTATTTCTAACTGTGTAACAGGCCAACAGTAGTTAATCTTAAATTGCTTCTGATACAGTCCCCTGGGTCTAACTCCTCCTGTGTCACAGGAAGCAAGTGTTCTAAACCATCCACTAAGAGAGTGTGATATTGATGGTATAAATTCTTGTGAAATGTTACTATGTTGAGGTGCACTGGAATTTATAACAGCACACCTGCTTTTTCTTTGAAAATTTTGTAAATGCTTCAGATTATTGTGCAATTAACATTAAGTATTTATCAATTATATTGCCTTTGGCATTGTTCCAGTCTTTTTACAAGGCATCTATCTTAACAGCATTATTCCTTTATAAGAAAATCAGATGCAGTGAAGTCAATGGTGTTGTGCTCAGGATGCAGCTGACCCAATTCTCACTGTGACTGTTACCATCATGTATCTCTTTCAGTTCTGCTAATCAGTGAGTAGAAAATGTATTTGCTACAACCATTCAGGGAAGCATAGAAAATTATTCTTCTGTTTTGATTGTCTGAGAGATCTAAGAGGGTTGTTTAAATGATACAATGTCCCAGGAAAATGGAGTATAATAGATAAAAGGGGAAAGAATACTAATTGAAAAGGTTCAACTCTAGATGCTTATTTTGATCTACAGTACTGTCTATGGAGAAGTAACTGTTGCCATCTGAGTGCAACATGTTCTAATGCGCTACCTCATAACTGATCGGTTACTGACCAGGACCAATCACTAGATGTGCACACCAATATGATGAGCAGTAAAATGGCATTTATTACCAGGTGGCATGCACTTATATACCTATTCTGCTTCGTCTACGCCCCTTAGCTAAGCGTCATTCAGAGCACGGGAGGTCTTGTCACGTCTCATCCCGTATCCTTGACAAACGCCTACTACAATAAGTAATGTAAGACTGCTTCGAAAATAGCTGTGTTGATGCTCGGACCAGTTTTGGGCAGACTAAATATATACGCATAAAATCTCAGGATATTTTGCAAAAGAAGCAGAAACACAAAGGATTAGAGGCTCACCAAACTAGTCAGCTAAAAATTAACTTTTCTGTCTAACTAATCATGTAAGTTATCTGTTTCTAACCTACATTTCAAGAACTTGTAAGATTATTGAAAATCTGTTAGACTGAGGCACCTCCAGGGCAGCTCTCCTTACACATCTGAGCTCTCACCCTACCTATTTTCTACATCATCCTAAGAATTATCCTCTTAAGAGATTAGTAGGCTAGGAGTTTCTGGTTCCAACAGGGGAAACAAAGCCAAGCAATGAGAAATAGAAATTTGTAGTACTCTCTGTCCCTCATATACATACCTCAAAGGCATGCAAATATTCAGTGTTTTTCTACATATTTATCTGATAAATTAACATTAGACTTGGTTCAATTTGCATCTATATTTACATGTGAGGTGAATAAAAGCTATGAATATTATGCATCTTCCTTTAAGCGAAACAAAATTTCCTTCCACTTCCTTTAATGCAAATACAAAATTTTCTCATAGAAATAATTATTTATGTAGCTCCTAACGAAATGGTCCTTATTATCAGGTAATTCATAATGGAAAAAATAATTTAAACGATGCAAACTTTTTTCCTTCAATCTATGCCAATGATAATTGCATTGGAAACCGATAGCCCATGTGGTCTATTTATACATGCATCGGCACATTTATATGTGGGCACAAGCCTGACAGAAAAATGTTGATCAGACAAACTTGACTGGGCAACCTGGTCTAAATAGCAGAGGGATCACTTTTTTATGTCAACATAAGACATTCTATTCTGTGGTCCACTGTACCTATAACACATAATTTTGAAAACAACAACATGTATTCTACTTGTGATTTAAGGTAGTGTACCTTATTACTCATTGTAAAGTTACTATATTTTTCCTTCTGTATTTATACATATTGACTCATTCCTGGTCAGGTCAGAGGTGGAATTCCACTTAGCCTTAGAGGGCAAGTTTTGTGTAAAACTGGTTGCACAAGACTTCTAATACAGTACAAAACAACATATAGATATGTGGCTAATGTAGAAAACAGGAAAATAATAGATTTTGTTTCAATATGTTAATGTGTTTTAATAAAAACTCTGAATACATTATTACCAAAAGTTATAATTTTGTAAAAAATACTGACAGGCTAATAATAAGGATTCACAATTCCCAGATTAAAATATCAACCCTGTTAAAATCTTTGGGAATTTTATTTTTAACTTGGATAGAAGAAGTAGCTGAGAAAGTTTTGCAATTTTGAAGTAAAACAAGATAATGTTTTGTCAATACAGCTGGCTTTCAGAATTCAGAGTGTATTAAATTGTACTTTATCTCATAGTTGTTATCTTTCTCTGCCAAAAAAAACCCCAGTACTGAGTCTCAGAAAACATTAGAATTTGGTGTATTCTACAGAAAATTCATAAGCAAATAAAGCATTTATTTTCAGTATATATTTATCTGTTGATTAACATGATAAACACTGCAATTATTATATGTCGTTGCTGTTGTTTATCACATTCTATATCCTCATATGTTTTTACAATGGAGAAGTATGAATTGATGCTATTATAACTTAATTGTCATGATAAATCATGTAACTATATTCTTTCCTTATGAAAACACAAAAAAGATCCAATTTCTTGGATCATATGTTATAGACAAAACTGTATTAAAAGAACTGTATTCAAACCCATGAAAGCATGCAAAATCAAAATTTAAGACCTCATTGCAAACCTATAGACAGGCATCATGTTAAACAATATGATTAGACCCTCACTGTGTCTAGATTGTGAGCTTTATCTATGGTACAGTTTAAGGAATGCTTGTAATTTCCTCATATTAGAGGTTTGTCTGATGTACTTTTTGAATTTGCAGATAGGGTCAATTGTTTTTTTGTTAGTATTGGGAGTTCCCTATGTGTTTGTTTATATTTATTATTTTGCAGCGGTATCGCGTGTGGTACAATCAAAATTAATTTGACTTTATTAACACAGAATTAATCATACTGTCCAGAACTGAAAAACAAATTCATAGCAGAATGAAAAAGACAAAACAGGAACATGAGAGAAATAATTCTGGAATTTCAGTAATATTCCACCTAATTGTTACATTCTTGAAGAGTTTCACCTCTACTATTAAAAGGTTTTGATATTACTGAAAATTTAACTTAAGCTTACTACTTATTTATCTTTCCTTGTTCAGTTCATGATTACAAACAAGCAGTATCATAAAAGAATTCTCACATTTCAGTTTGCCTTCTTATAAAGAAATACATGTTCATATTAGTACACATGGTTAAATTGGATGATTGGGATCTACATGGTAAATTAAGAACTACTCCTGTTACTATATACATTCTCCATCAGGATATTTTGGATACGTCTCTGAAATTTTACTGTGTGTACCACTAGATGGATTTCATATTATACTGTGGAATAAATATTGAACAGGTACAGAATTTCTACTTATTTTTTTGTTTCTCAGAGGGTATTGCCATAATATACTCACCTTGCATTTGTCCCCTTCTGAACTCTGTCTTGCAGAGTGACCATACGTGAAAAAATAGTCTTGATGGACCATGGGGAGTTATTTCAAATTCCATAAGAGCAAGCATATATATATATAGACTGTCTGAGTCAGTAGTGCTTTTGACATATGATTGAATGGTGAGATATAAAACACATTGGATATATCTAGGAAATTGTGCTGATATGAAATCAGATCCTAAAAATCTAAGGAAGTAAAGGAGATGAGGCAGACTTCAGGACTGAGGAACTAAGTATTTGAAATTTGGATGGCTAAGGAAGCACTGAGATGCAGTCAGAAGTCTTGTTTAGGAGGAAAAAAAAAGGGAAATTAAGAGTTCAAGATAGTGAGGAGAGGTGTTAGTATCCTCAAATGTCCTTCAAATCCTTCAAATAATTACTTACACACACCTACCTACTGATTAAAATTTCTTAATAGGAGCCTAGTTCTGTAGAATAAATAGAGGATCCACAAATGCTTTCTTTCCATTAATACTATACCTAGACACACGGACCTATCAGACTGTCTAGCGTGCTAATCTCCATGCTTTCAACACAGAAGAGAAGGTTTAGCCAGTTGTCTGGTATTTTCTTTATTGTGTTTTCTTTAGTCTGATCTCCCCCTTCTGTTTCTGTTTGTTTAAAACAAACTAAACACATTATATTTTAAGTCCAATAAAAAAAAAACAAAAAAAACAGTATAGTAAAAAACAGTAAATACAATGGTTTTCATGTTAGTATATACAAATAGAATAGTGAAACATCTAAATCAATTTTAAATGCTTAGCTGCAAAAGTTATTTTTCAAGCTGAATATACAAGAGCACAATCCCTAATCTCCTGTCAAGTTCTCTCCTGACAAGGGCAATAATATTATTATTATTTCATCAATATAGAAAGCTTCCACTGAAATCCTTGAAAGAATGATCTGTATCCAAACAGTAAATGAAAATTGTAATATATCCAACGTAGTCTTAAACAGACTCCCAAAAGTCCTCATATGCAGTCAAATAAAGGCTGCATATTTGTATATATTTATATATGCTTAAATGAAACTTCCTTTAAACCTAGTTCACTGCCTATAAAGGATCAAATTATACAGCTTTTTCAAAACAATTAGCACTATCTACACACTAAACCAGGACAGTGCAAACCAGTTAAAAGTTAATGTGTTAGAAGTGCAGGAATATGCCTACGGGCTAGTAAGCCACCTGAGAGGCAGAATGCATTAATACTCTGCTCAGTCATGTCATGTCAGTACATGTGAATTTGTCTAAATGGTTTCAGTACAAGAGCTGTCTTATGCCACACTGTTTTGGGACATAGGAGACTTGACTTATGACTATCATCACTTAACATTCTAAAGAAACTGCATAGGATTTATGTCATATAATTTGGGCACCTAAAAATTTATTTGGTCAGTATAGAGAAATAGAGAATTCCCAAGTATGATTCAACACACATATTATGGAGCCTAAGGTAATTAGTTTGAACTCTAACAGCTAATGCTTAGCTACCTAAATTAGATTAAGCTGTGTATGTAACTGCAAACATCTTTTGAATATAAATAAGTTTCCTGCCCTTATAATGGCTACACTTGCATCTGAAAATTCAGCACTATTTTCTTCTGAAGGAATAATCACTCAACATGTATTGTAATGCATTTTTAATAGGGATGAATACATGAAGGAAATCTTGAGAAGTATCTCACAACACACAATATTATTTTCCAGACTAGGAGTCTACAGGGTGACAATAAGTCTCAGGTCAAATACTGCTTGGCCTCTTTAAGGAAAGCTGCCAATATACCATGGTGTCAGTCATGAAGACTTTTACTGAGCATATTCTGTGGGAACTGCACCTCATTTCCTGTGGTCAGGCTGGAAAATAATTTTGTTTCTCCATCAGATTGAAAGAACTAACTGTTAAGCACAGTCCAAAAATTCTTTAAACTGGTGACCTATCAGCAAAACAGTAGTTAAAGGACATTATGCAAATAGAAGAGCAGGAAATTTTTACTGAGGACTTTGAAAATGAGTAGTTCTATGATTGGAAAGTAAAAATCCATCGATCCTTGATAATCTGAAACAAGGAATATATGGCTTCTATAATACTGTATGTTTACTTTGCTCTCAAAATACACTTCATTGTTGAAATTTGCTACAGGAGCGTTCCACAGGGTAGAATAAGGACAGTCATTGCTGAAAATACTTAACCTACAGTGTTTGATCCCATCTGTTTAAGAGAAAATGTTCTTCTGGTTTTTGCATCCTTCAAAGGAAAATATTGGCTTTGATTCCCCATCTTCACTTGTACATATAGTATGTTCACGTAATAGTTATAAATGTAGCTACTTATAGTGATGACTTGCATTAGGCAGAGAAATGTCAATAGCTCTTGCTTGTAACAAAAAAAGTAAAATTTTACACCAACTTACTGTGGCAAGTACTATCACAAATGGCACTTCTGGAAGAAAGATAAGCTGAAGTAACTTTTTATGGCTGCACATGGTAGATTAGATATTTGCTTGCCCTTAACATTAACAGAAATTACATGCTTAAGCTTCCATAAAAACTGCTGAGATTCCTTTCTGTGTTATAAAGCAAACCCCATCTATTTCCAACAGAAAGTGAATCTTCACAGTCAAAGAGGTAAATGTATTGCTGTGTTGTCAACAGTCACAGATTGTGAGGACTAAAGCAACCACAGCTTAACAGAAAGCTAAAACCAGCTTTTTCAAGCATGGCTATTACTCTTTTTCCTTACAGTTTATAATCTACAATTTAGTTAATGATGTACTTACATTTTCAGCCTTCAAGTAACATGGGAGTCCTCTCAAGTTAAGCTTGGTGCTTGAAACACATCTTATAAAGTTCAATACAACTGGAAATCACTTATCAAGGCAGTAGTGAGTAATACGTATATCTTATATTTTCCTTATCAAATGGTTTTCTACGTAATGGTTTTCATCATGTAGATATCTGGGGATGTAACAAAATTCTGAAGTAAACCTGTCTGGGCATAGCTGTCTTCAGTTTGAGTGACTAGAGAAAGCATTTTTTATTCAAAATGGAAATAGATACATTTGGTTTGGCTTAATTTTTTTTCATACTGGAGAGAAGATTCCATCAAGGACTTTATCTATCTGTGACATTCCACATCACTGTAAAGTCTGTGTACTTAACCTGTTAAAAATGCCTGACCTAACAACACTATTGTCCCATTTTTTTATTAAAGGGAATCTAACCAAAATCTGTTTCTCTGGGGAGAATAGGAAGACTGTCAGAGATACTCACGAGCATGGATGAAGGTCTTCCACCTAAGCTTGGTGACATTTAGATTCACAGTCATATCCCTTTTAACTGTTCCACTATTGTGACTGTCAGCTTCATTGATAACAGTAGAATCTAAAGGGAGAGAATGATGGGTGCTGCACACTAGCATGGTATGCTCTCAGAAGCCTGTACAGATCTTTCTGATTAAAGAATGTACAACTGTATTTTCAGATGCCTTTGCATGTGGTGTTATTTTTCAGTTAGGTGCTATTTTGGTTCTATAAATCAACCAAATAAAATACAATGTAGAAGGCACAACCCTGCGAATCCACCCCAGGTGGATAAGCACTTCGAACATTCAAAAACAGTTAGGGGACAAAAGTCACAGTGCCACAAAAAACACTTTTTCTTCTATGGTTCAGCTATTGCTTTATTGTATAATTAGTTTATATCAACTCATTACTACTATGATACAACTGAAGTCAGAAGCATGTTAGATTTGAGGATCTGCTGTTGCTTCTTTTTACTTTTTTTTTTTGCTTTTAAGCCTAAACAGGTTCAAACTGTTAGTAAAGAAGTCATTTGAGTTGTTCTGATACATTAGCTGCTGGATTAAAAAGACAAATAAGATGAGTTAGTATTGTTCAAAGTGTGACTCTGAAATGAGCAAACCAAAGTCACCATTTCTCTGAATATAGTCTTCCCATTGCAACGTATGGCAGCAGAAACAAGAGAAGAATCTAAAAAGATATCTTTTCATCCCATAATTTTTCAGTTTTTCAGTAATTCAGGCAGTAGACTATCCTTGGACTGTAATGTATTTGCACAAATTACAATATCTCAAGGCACATTAAGTGTAATAAATTTGTCAGAAATGATGGAAGATTCCAGGTTCAGTGGTCATATGTATTAACAGCAACTACTTTCTAGTCATCACCTTTCTTTCATACATGATGTTTATTTTTTCTTAGTTTTGCTGCTTAGTTGCTTGCTAAGTTAATGCTGTCACAACAAGACTGAGCAAACCTGAGCAACAGAAATAAACCTGCCTTCAAACCTGTCCTTTCACCATTCTGCAGCTCTGTCCCCTTTGTTTTGTGCAGATGTGGCTGGCAAGAGATACATGGGTAACTTATAAAATAAAAAAAATCATTTTTATCTCCATTCCTGGTGAAATTACTACTACACAGGTCTAAGTCATTTGTTTGTCATGCCTTGTCCAGCTTGGTGCAATTAAAATGTAATTTTGCATATTTTTCAAATCTGGGTTAAAGATCCTATTATTCCTCGAGACAAATTTCCATTGTTTAGATTGCATACCGTCAGCAACTTAGTTCCAGTCACACCGTATCTAAAAATAAAGCCCTAAACTCCCCATATAACTCAAGAAATTGCCAATTTCACACTTGATTTTCTACCTACTCTACTCTGTAGGTTTCATGCTTCTTGTCCATCTTTACACATTTTTCACAATTACTTTGGACCAAACCATTAATAATCACACTGGGAAAAAAGCCTCTTGATGTAAACAAATAACACTTAAGTTGGATTCTGATGCTATTGTCTTCCTCTAGATCAATGGTTTCCAGCTTTTTTAATGCTATTGCTTAAAGAATCACAGAATAGTATGATTTGTGTTGGAAGAGATCTTTAAAAGCACATAATCCTATCCCCAGGCCACTAGATCAGGTTGCCTCACCCAATCTGGCCTTGAACACTTCTAAGGATGGGGTTACCTGTTCCAATGCCTCACCACCTTTGCAGTGAAGAAGTTTCTTTTTATATCCAGACTATCCCTTTTCCTTGTAAAAACTCCCTTTCCAGATTCTCTGTGGGTACCCTGGAGCTTTCTTTTTCTAGTGTGAATAACCTCCACTCTTTCAGCCTGTCTTCACAGCATGCGTGCTCCAGCCCCCTTACTGATTACCTTCATGGCCCTCCTCTGGACTCACTGTAACATTTCCATGGCCTTCTTATATTGAGGGCCCCAGAATTGAACATAGTTCTCCATACAGGATCTCATAAGAGAGGTGTAGAGGGGGAGCATCACTTCTCTTTACCTTCTGGCCATACTTCTCTTGATGCAGCCCACCATGTTATTGGCATTCTGGGCTACAAATGCATATTACCTTCCCATCCCCCAGCATATTAAACTTAATGAGGTTTTCACAGGGCTACTTCTCAAGCCTCTTAAGGATCTTCTGTATAGCACCCTTTCTTCAAGTGTGTCAACCTTCAAGTGTGTCAACTTCACCACACTGTTTGGTGTCAACTTGACTAACTTGCAAATCACGAATGGGATTCTTTAAGAGCAGTGTTATGACTAATGATATTTAATATCTTCATTAATTACTTAGTCTGCAAAGGACATGAAACTGATATGAAAAAGTGGACTGAGTGGACTGTTATTCAGAGACCTTAACAGACTTCTAAAACATACTCACAGTAACCCCATGAAACTCTGCAAGGGGCAAAAGCAGAGTTGTACAGCTGTGATGAAATAAACCTGTGGAACAGTAAGGGCTGCTGGTCAGCTGTCCACAAGTTGGTTCAGTCTTGCAGAAAAGGAACTGGGAGACTTACTGTAGGAAATTAACTAGAACATCCCTTAACAATAAAGGCAGCATACTGTATACAAGACTGTTGGCAGATAAACAGCTAGCAGGTTGAGATGATTCTTCCTATCTATTCAAACCTGTGTGATATTTGATACATGAATAAATAAAGACATAATAAAAAATACAATAAAAAAGAATATGTAAAGGTGACCAGAGGAGGGCCACCAAGATTGTCAGTAAATCTGAGCACATAGCATACAAGAAGAAGGTAAAAGTGGTAGGTTTGCACAACCTTAAGAGATAGCTGAAGGTGAGACATTGCAGCTCCTAGAAGCTACCTAATGGGAAGATAGGGAGAAGCTAGAGCTAGACTGTTCTTGGAAAAGTGCAGAGAAACAATGAGCAGCATTTTTTGAAAGTGCAACAAGCAATTCTAGTTATAGTTATATTACAATGTCTTTTTCACCACAAGGGTAAAGAAACACTGTAACAGGTTGCCCAAAAAGGCTGTGAATGCTCCACCCTTGCATACAGCTGATTGCTGACAGGGCAATCCCTATGTAATGTATTGTAGGTTGGCAGTATGTTCAGAAGGAATAAGACCAAGCAGATGACTTCCAGACCAAAAAAATCTAGGAATCTATGTGGTGCACAATATTCCATGAACACTTGTCTCAGTTTGGGAAGACAGGTGTCGGTTAGGGCAAGCTGGAGTCTCCCTTGGAATGGAGACTGTCAACCCCCTCTCTCAGGACTATTATAATTTTGCAATTTAAGGGGCTTTCAGGCAGGAGACTTGGGAAAAGGAACAACAATTCTTTATTAAGAACACTAAGAAAACCCAACAGTACACCCAAACAACCAGACAAAAGAAAGTCCTAGGGATCCCGACAGAATCAACCTGCTGCAATTAGGGAGGGTGGTGGCTGGGTCCTGCTGGAGTGGTGGATGTGGCTCTCTTTTCCTCGGTGCAGGCGCAGACAGAAGACCGCAGCAGGCAGGAGGCGGCAGGGAGCGGCCGGAAAGTGTCCGCGGTAGCCAGGAGCAGGGCAGCCACAGCAGCAGCTCTGTTCAGTGCGGGAAACAGTGGGGACTCCAGGGCAGGAGGCAGAAGGTCTCGGAGGGAGGCCGGATGCTATGGAGCAGCAAAGTCAGCNCCTCCCACTCTCATGCAAGAGATAAAACCACATATCCTCCCAACCGCTCCCAACAGATGAGAATAAAATACAAACTTTATATTCCACAACCCAAGACAACACTGATCACTCATATCAGGCAATCAGTATTAGCAGTATACATATGGTCTACTCTGGAAGAGATCTGCCATGTATGATTTAATCCTGAGGGTGAAAACATCTTCCCATAAGAAAGTAATTGAATATTTGGTTGGGTGTGGGATTACCAGCGAGAAAAGACAATCTTTTTGATGAGGGAAAAATTGATGGAGATCAATTGGCAAATGAAAAATTTTGGAACTGCTTGGCATTTGCAGTCATCAATGAAGGCAACAAGGAGGAAACTAGAGATTTTTAAAATTACTATTTAACTTCTTCCACAGTAAATATGATAAACTTATTTGTAAAATATCCTTATTAAAGTCACAATTCAAAATCAGACTATGAAGATGAGAGAATACAATGTTTGAGATGGAATTATGATCTACTGGAATTATTTCTAATTCTTTGTATTTCTAATTTTTTGTATTCTTTTAGACCTGTTAAGAAGATTTAAATACTCATTTCACACAATAGAAACGAGAGCCAAACGGGCCCTTTAAGTGCCTCTAATTTAGATTCCATGATATCTAAAATTAGCCTCATAGGTGTTTCAATGAATACAGCCAGATATCCAGGCTCCCTAAAAGGTACATGATGAAAGAGACATTCTGTAAACAGAACGAAACAGTCCATTGGCCGTGGACTGCTATGTGAGTTAGGTGTTTATGTTAGATAAAAACAGAAGACTTATAGCTGGAGTTCCCTTTTGATAGAAGGTTATTTCACATGGCATGACTTTTTTGTTGAAACATAATAAAGGGAAGAATTTCTAAGCTGTCCACTTCTTAAGGAAAATTTCAGTGCTACAGAGGACTACAGTATTCTGTCAGGAACAAGATATCATGACCAGACTGTATGGGGCCTTGAGCCCCTGCTCATGGTATGGGGTTTGGAACTAGATAATCTTTAAGATCTCTTCCAAACTGAACCATTCTATGAATCTATGACACGTTTTTTATCTAATATTACCACTAATCGATTTTGCAGCTGTTCAAGTTCAGGATTGTGGGTTTTATTCAGAAGAAATGCCAGAATTCAATTAAAACTAAGTTAAATAAATTTCAAAATCAATTTTACATTGTGCCTTATTTTTAGTTCCTTTCTTTAAATAAAGATTTAATGGCAATGGAAGAAGGAATTGTAGTTATTATTCTACCCTCTGTATAACACGTCATATAATTAAAGCTTCGAAGTCTTATATCCATAATTTTTGACTGAAATACATAATTTCTATAAAAATGGGAAAGCACCTTTCAGCACATCCCCATTATTATGTGATGTTCCTATTGTAACATATGGATCTGATTTGCTCAACTTGTGTTTTCAGATAATAGACAAAATTGACATTTAATAGGGTTTGTTAGTTGGAAAAGTGGGTCTAAGATTACTCTTCATTGCTAAAAATAGTGTTCTTTATCTTTTAACACATGTATCTGAAGATAAATTTGGAATGGTTTCACCTGTTCCTGCTTTCCCACACTAGCCATAGTTTTATGCTAGTAAATTCCAGGTCACTATAATCTAGTTGTCTACTGTGAAAATGTTAGCATATTTCCTGGTAAGATTTTGTCCTAAGGCAGTCTCCCAGACAAGTCCTTTGAGTAATTTGAAATTTAGCTTCGGTCAGGGACTTTTCCCAATCGGTTTGATTACGCAGATTGAAGGTAACTATCCTTTTCTATTCAGCCTTAGAGACTTTGGTAACATTAATTCAACAAGTATTGATCTTGAAGGTAGAAAATTAATACCTACAAATTTAGCCCTGTCTGTAGTCAGACAGGGTAGACCCAAACAACAAAACACAGTTCAAAATAAAAACAAGCAAACAAATAAACAAGCAATGCCCCTTCAGAGTATATACAGATAGTGTGCAGTACTTGTCTTCCTTGTCTAAATATTGATGGATAGTTAAATATATAACCTAAACAACAGATCAACCCTTACATAGATGCATGTTGAGAAGTTTTAGCAGGTAGAACAGAGTAGTCAGAATTACACCATATGCACTGTCACAATTATCAGGACTGACTGATTTGTCCCTATGAAAACCCTGGACATACAGTAGTTCCTCATGCACCATCTTAATTATATTTTAGACTGTTGAATTGCCAGCCTTGCAAGTAGCACATATTTCAAATGGGCTACAGCACTACATCCAAGAGTCCAAGAGGCCTGCAGGTTCCCATTAAGCTTCACCTAATTAGCCACAAGATTGGCCCTCCATTGGCTACACAGTGCAATCTACGTGTTGTGAATTTTGAGTATGAGCCACCAAAAATATATGTTGGATCTGCAACTAATCTGTGACTGTGACTTCTGCAGGAGAAACACAGAAGGAG
>VZRI01000219.1:0-105386 GCA_013397515.1 Upupa epops
CTTCCCAAACCAAGACACATCTGTTAATAAATATTAAGAAGCCAGACTGTTAAAATGGATAGAAACTACTGGAATATGGTGTTAGCCCACAGCTTCCCTTTCATTCCAAGAGTACATGCTTCAGGGAGCAAGGGAGAAGAGTATATGAATTTAATTTCAGCCATTCACTGTTTAGGTGCCCCTGAGGTTCATACCCATTTCCTATATAAGGTTTGGTCTGTTTGCAATTATGCTCCTCTTCTTTGCATATTTCCGGATAGATTAAAAATAGAAAAATCAGTTTATTCTTGGATTTCTGGAGATAAACAAAGCTGTTATCTCCAGGGTTTTTAAAGCACTGATTGGGCTAATAGATCTTCAAGACAGAATCTGTCCATGGATTTTTATGCTGCTTAAACAAGAACTTCCCAAGAAAAGAGAAAAGCTAGAGCATATTTCTAGAACTGGAGATCTTTTAAAGCAATTAACTTTTGCAGCCTTCACTGTTCAATAAAACCAAATGTTGATAAAAAGTTGAATATTCAATACACAGAAAGCTCAAGCCCAACTCAAATCCCTCCCGCCACTCACAACCAATCCAGAGCTCAGAGGCTTGCACAGCTCCCAGTACAGTTCTCCTCTTATTCTTTTTCTGTTGGGATTACCATCATCAATCCATTTAATCCACAATGTAAAGCTGGGTTTTGTGATGCAGCCATCCATTCTCAAGGACCTTGACAGAAACAACTCATTTATAACAGTGTCTAAATTGCTATCAGATGGGAATGATTCCCACACATCCCTAACAGCCTGAGCCTGGACACAACAGTGATCTGCACCCCATCATTTCTTCCCTGCTGTTCAGGTCTCTGCTCATTCCCAGAAATTACCTGGGACAGAGGCCATTCTCAAAAGGAGTGTCCGACCACTGTGTTGTTTCACCGCTTTCATTGATCTTTTGCAGACTCCTTAAAGTCAGTGACCCCTAATGGATCCATGGACAACAGGATGGAAATCACTGAGAACAATGGCCTTAAGGTTATTTGATATGCTTTACCTGAAAATCAAAGAATCTTATCAGTTCCCTACAACTGAATCATTTAGTGCTTCTTACATTGGGAGCAGACATGAGTTTAAACAGTGAGAAAGTCTGTGATTCAACAAAAGCTATCTGGCCTAAACTGTGCCTGCATCAGCTCTGCCTCCTACAGCCACCCTTTACAATCCCCCATCTCCATCCTTGTACCTGCTGTGGTTCAAGAAAGATGACCTTTGGAGGTCCCTTCCAACCCAATACCTTCCATGATTCTAAGATTCAATACCGTAATCCTTACGGCCACAAGCAGCAAGACTGCTCAGCAGGACTGCTCAGCAGAGTCCACGTGGCAAAGCCAGGCCCTTGTATTTGGTAGAGAGAAGCAGCAACACGTCTTATTGTTCTACCAACACAGACACCTCTTGAGGACTTAATAAAGCCTTCACTGTGTGACAAGAGTCCTAAACAGACCTTACAAAATAATAAGGGCTTTCGTAAAAGCAGAACAAAATTGTTAAATTTACAAAATAAAAACCTTCAAAGTGAAAGTGGTCTTGATCTTCTTTGGCTCTCAGCAATAGCAAGGCCATGGGGATCTCTCTGGCTCCACTGACTCTAAAATGTCAGCTCTATGAGCTCCTAAACCTGCTCCTGCACATTTCCAGGACATTTGTGGAAAAAAATTATAAATCCCAAACAACAGAATAACCTCCTGTCCATCAAGAGAGCTTTCCCAACAATTACAGTACCAGGCACAGAGAACCCTGCCTGCCTGGCCCACAGCCACTCCACGGGCGGCAAGCTTTGGAGCTCTCTCAGACTAATGAGGTTCAGGTCAGGTATGTGACTGAGAGAACTCCAGGGAGGGGGGAGGCTGCAGCAGGAAATGGTGCTGATGATTCAACCAGAGATCAGCTTGAAAACGTTTCTGAATTGTGTCTTCAGATATGAGCGTTGGGTGTGAAACGAGTTATCTTCTTTCTGAGAGTACAGAAACAGAAAACCTTCGGGTAGAAAAATGAAAGTAGGAAGGGCTCTTATAATTGAGAACGAGAAAAGCAACTCATTCACAGATTCATAGATTCCTAGAATGGTTCAGGTTGGAAGGGACCTTAAAGATCATCTATTTCCAACCCCCCTGACAACCCACTCTAGNCTTCTCCAGGCTGAACAGCCCCAACTGTCTCAGCCTGTCCCCACAGCAGAGGTGCTCCAGCCCTTCAGTCATCCTAATGGCCCTCCTCTGGACACGTTCCAACAGCTCAATCTCCTTCTTGTGTTGGGGGCTCCAGAACTGGACGCAGTACTGCAGATGGGGTCTCATGAGAGCAGAATAGAGGGGGAGGATGCCTTCCATCAACCTATTGGTTGTGCTTTTCTTGATGCAGCCCAGGATGCAGTTGGCTTTCTGGACCTCAAGCAAACATTGCCGGTTCATGTTGAGTTTAACACATGAGCAGCCTGCTCCAATGCCTGAGGACCCTTTCCGTTATTCTCATCACTGCCTCAAAAGTGTCACAAGTGCATTGCAGGAGATTAACACCTTTACTTTGCTGAAGCCTTGGTTGTAGGGGAATTAGCAGCATCACCATTCCCTAAGTACTGCTCTCTCCTAAGCAGTATTTCACAGTCTCTCTGCCCTTCAGTTAACTCTTGGGGTTAAGAGAAGTTACACACAGCTGTGGGAAGCCTCCAGGCAGGCACTGAGTTTGCTCACCATCAACCATTCCAACCATTCCTGGCTTGGCAGATGTTATCAAGTATGGCCTTGCACCCCATAGAGTCCTTCCAAACATGGCTTGTCAGCTCAACTCTGGACTCCAAGAGCACATAGCATCACAGAAGTGTTGGTTAGAAGGGACCTCTGGAGGTCTCTAGTAAAAGATCCTGCTCAGAGCAGAACTACTGCCAGCCTAACAGGTCAGCTGTGATTTTGTCTACCTAAGTCATTAAAACACCTGGGGACAGGGATTGCCACTTCTCTAGGTAACCAGTTCCAGGACTATACTGTCCCCCTAGCTAAAAGTTTTTTTCTAATGTTGAATGCAAAACTCAACAAGAGATCCTACATGCTTCTAGCTGACCTATCTGAAAGACCCAGAAGTGGAACGAGACATACCCAATCCTCTGGAATTCACATCTCTCTCATAATGGCAGCTCTGCCACACTGCTTCTCTTGTTGCTTCCACCAGTTGTGACAGCTATGTGCCACATCTTAAACAGAGCTGTGTACAGGCAGCTAAGGGCTGGAGTTGAAAGCTGATAAGCACAATCAACACAGTAGCTTGTTCCTTTGAACAGTTTTTGCATCTACGGATTGTAGTCATCTTATCCCAAAGACCCACTGTGGAACCAAGGGTGACCTGTGTAACACTAAGAGCAGGCTTTTCTCTGGTTACCCTGCCTTAAGCATAGTGCCCGCTGCTTGACCAAGGGAATTCCCACAAAGCTGTGGTTTGAAGATGTCAGGAGTGGAGAACAGGGCAGTGCTTTGGCACTGCAGGACTTCAGCTTGGCAGCAGCCTTTCAGAGCCGCCAGATGCAGTGCTGAGTTGGGACAGGATTCATATCGTTTGTGGCTGCTGTGAACCTTAACTGGTCATTTTATGGCTTTGGGGAAAGCCACTCCTCGCAGTACAGAACGGCAGCACAACCAGCACTGGGTAACCCTAGGGATATAAACTGCAGCTTCGCAGCATCTACACAAAACTCAGCCATGACTCTATTTCATTCCTCTGCTTGTATGCACAGACATTGACTGGCATCATTGCTGTGCTAGTTGTGTGCGCGCAGGAAGCTGTCCTGAGATTTCAAAATTATTTCCCTTACAGCTCCAGTTTCTGACTAGAAAGAAAGTTTGTCTTGAGAGCTGGTAATAGCAACTGAAAGCATTTTTGCCTTCTTGTCATCTGTCCCACCAAACTGTTAGACACTATAAATTGTCCTAATAAAATTGATGATGAACGACTTATGGGCTGCATCAAGAGAAGCGTGACCAATAGGTTGATGGAGGGGATCCTCCCCCTCTATTCTGCTCTCGTGAGACCCCATCTGGAGTACTGTGTCCAGTTCTGGAGACTCCAACACAAGAAGGACATTAAGCTGTTGGAACGTGTCCAGAGGAGGGTCACGAGAATGAGTGGAGGGCTTGAGCACCTCTCTTATAGGGACCGAGAGAGAGTTGGGGTTGTTCAGCCTGGAGGAGACTCTGGAGAGATCTTAGAGCAGCCTTCCAGTCCCTGAAGGGGGCTCCAGGAAAGCTGGGGAGGGGCTGTTTCCAAGGGCTTGGAGGGGGAATGGTTTCAAGCTGGAAGAGGGGAGGAAGTTCTTCACAATGAGGGTGCTGAGACACTGACACAGGTTGCCCAGGGAGGTTGTGGCTGCCCCCTCCCTGGAAATGTTCAAGGCCAGACTGGATGGGGCCTTGAGCAACCCGGACTAGTGGGGGGGGGCCTGGTTAATGGCAGAGGGATTGGAACTAGACGATCTTTAGGATGCCTTCCAACCTGAATCATTCTATGAATCTATGAGTGTGTTTTAAAATCCTGTAGATCTGGAGCTTAGGGACATGGTTAGAGATGGGCTTGCGATATGGCTTGGGACAGTTTTTTGATGATCTTAAAGTTCTTTTCTAATCCAAATGACTCTATGGTTCTATGGATACTGCTAGTGCATGTTGCCAGCATGCAGAGGCTTTGCTCCAAGCGGGCAGGCTTAGGACTGAGTTACAGGCTGGCTGCCACATACTTTAACTTTCCTGGGTTTAAGACAATTATATTTAGCTGCTGCCCACATTAAAGAGACCAGAAGAGACTGCATTCTTGCCATCGTATAGAAAGACAGATCCCAGGCTGGACTGGCTGCAGGAACATGTGGAGTCATGCAAAAGCTAATAGTTCTGTGGGGACACTTGTATTTGGGCTGACAAACAGAGTAGGAACATACACAGAACAGACATAAACCTTTCCACAAAACCACTCTGCACATTTCTGCCACACTTCATTCATCTATAGCTCCTTGCTGGTTCATCCCTGGCACACCCATTTCTCCCATTCAGAACCAGCTTGCACACTGCTGCAGCAGCCTCCTCTCTGCCGTTCCTTTAGTCCCCCTCATAACCCGAAGACAAGCCCCTCTTCCAGCATAGAGGGCAGGATCTAAGAAGCACAGGCACTATTTGGACACAGGGAGAGCCAGAAGAGTGCTGGCCCTGGGTGAGAACTCCTCCACTAGCAAATGCAGGATGAGATGTGAACATGTCTCTGAACAGATAATGTTCTCCAAAGAGCTGCCAACAGTGCGGCTCAACTCAGCGAACAAAGAGAGCTCAGTCTAACAACCACAGTGCATCACTTGGAGCTTCCAGTGCCCTATAGATCTCCTTGAACAGAGCGCTACCAACTGTGTACGTCAGCACAACATGTACAGCTATGGACTTCCAGGGGACTAAAAATAACCTTTGGATATTTTCTCTTGTTTATTAGCTTAAACAAATACTGAGCAGATGAGAATGCTTTGGTGAGAGCCTGAAGCTTAACATGAGACCTTACATAGGCGCAGAAAAATCCTTCAAGAATGAGATCATTTTGGAGGATGCTGTGGTGTTTTTAACGGGGGCTGTTTCTCAGGAACTTCTTGCTGACACAGCCCTAGTACCAGGACTAACAATGCTTCCTGGGACTCCTGTGAAGCACAAACCAACTTCATCATCCTCTAAGCTGGCAAGAATGCTTCAGAGTATTTAGGGCAGGTTCTGCTATACATGATCATTATGTTTCTCTCCAACACAATACATGTTTGATAGCCATAAATATATTCATTTCCATCTTCTTCAGAGTGAAGCCTGAATGTATTTATTGAAGCCCTAGACAATGAAAGCATGACGGTAGTTAAATCATAACTACACAAAACAGCAGGAGGTGTGCTCAGAAAGATTCTTCATGTCAACTCCAAAGAGAGTAAAAGCTTCTCACACCCTACAAACACAAATAAAGATCTCTATCTGCTTCCTAATAATGACATAAGGATAAACTCTGCCCACTCTTTCATATCTTTATGAAACCTTGTCTTGATGCAGCTCCTATACAAGGAATTACCAGCTACAGTCCTACAGACTTGTTTCCTCTAAAATCTTTCATTCCATATTAATGCCTGGCCGCCAAATTACATTAATTCCATAGCTGTATCCCTGTCATAAGTCATTAGTTCCACACTCTTGCTATACATAACACATACATTCCACATTCTTTTCCTTAATATGCAAATCTTTCCAGCCATGATCCCCTTTGTTTCTCTGCCTCTCAACCCACCAGAATATGCAGGAGGACTCACACCCTGATCCTCTGGGACACATTCAAATGTGACCAATATGTGATTTGTGTATGACAACAGGAGACATTCTAAGGTTCTCTCCCAAGCCTCAAACTGCTTAAGTATGGCCCTGTATCGGGTGCTTTACAGTGGTCATCATGAATTTCCTGTCAGGTCTCCTGGACAAGAACTGACTTTGTTTACAGGAAGAACCTCACCACTGGCCCAAAGCAGTACTTGGAGAAAACACAAAGGCTTAGGTGAACAACCACACCACTATCACCATCTCCTGCTGCCAGAAACTGATCAGGACCATAGTGGACCCTTGGTTATGCTTTCCATTCAGTCAGCACCAACAGTCAGGAATACTTGTTTGAGGAAGAGCATCTTCTCCTTTTCACATAAGCTGTCGTTCCCAATGGTTCCTGCCTTTCTTTCCTCCAAACTGTTTCCCTTCCACATCAGCAGCTGGAACATATTTTACAGACGTGAACGTTTTATTTGGTCCAAAAGGTGGCAGAATAGACAAAGTGACATCAGGACCCAACAAAATCCAGGAAGTTTCAACTGCTGCAGCACATTCTCTTATGCCATGAGGTCACATACTTCAGAGCTGTACGTTGGTTCATTGACACAGCTGTAGCCAACAGACACTAGGAGCTGCCAGAAGCTCTGCATACTCCTAACCGCAGCTAGCAAGTTCTGGACACTATTGCCACCAGTACAACTCCAGTCCTGGGTGTGAAGCCAGATTTAGCCATTCAGAGGGCACAGTACAGAACACAATTCTTCCCACACTTCTTCCTATTGTCCCAGTTGCGATGGTTGTCACCATCTCAATTTGAGCAGGGAGATGGCTGGACAGCAGCTAAGGACTTGGTCCTACCAGTCAGATTTATCACTGTTCTTACCTTGCAAACTCGCTGTGGTGACGTGAGCATTACATCGTTCAGGCTGCTATAGCAATTGAGGGTGATTTTACAGCTGGCTCTGTTCCCTGAGCAGTGGGAGCTGCTTTCATGTCCTGAAAGGCAAACTGTGGCCGAGCGGCTGGAACAGTTATTCTTCAGCCTGATCTCTCCCCCGTCCCAAGGACTGGGCCTCCCCCATGCCCTGACATTCTTTACTAGTTTGTTTATGCTGTAGAGAACATCTGTGAGTGCAACCGGCCAAGGTGAAAGAGTTTGGCAAACAGTTATTTTTCATAGCTCGGTTTAAAGGGAAAATATGAAGGTTGCCCCTCCTCCTCCTCAGAGAAGGGGAAGGGTGGGGTTGAGAAATGAGATCTGACTGCAGTCAGGCCAAACAGCAGGCTGGCTGTCCCACTAGCCCCTTTAAAGGAAAAGGGAATTTAGTTTGATCTGTTTTTCAGTAGAATAAAACACAGTGCAGAAGAGAAAAGGTTTAACTGAGAGAATATGCATCAGTTTTTAAAGGACTCGTTCAGATAACTGTATCAAGAAAATCTTCAACAGTTGGGGATGTGTATTTCAAGACACTGTAAATCATGCAGGGATCGTTTAAAATGAGGCTGATATTACAATAAAGATCTGTAACAAGAGAGCACCCCCACACTGCTAAGAGATGGACTCAGTTACAGTGCAGATGTTTTTCAGTGTTTAACTTCTATGGTTCTCCCCCAATTCATGCATTGTAAGGGGGGAAGAGATAAAAAGTTGGGTTTGTTGCCTTTGCTGATTAACAGATTGACTTTCTCAAGCACTCACTGAAGCACTGTACAGACCTACTAAGTATGGCTCACAGCTAGGGAACTGTGGGTTTCCCTGTCAAGCTGTAGTTTGTTCCTGATGTTTTGCAGGGAGCAGGGAAGCTGATGCAGCACACACCACTTCCAGCTGCCTTTCTCAGATCAGATCTAGAGAAAGGAAAGCAGATGAAAAATCCTGCTGTGAACTGAAGGACTCAGGGGATGACCAGGAGATTCCAGGTTTGCTTGAAGGACCTGCAAACAAGCAGGACCACTTCAGCCTGAACTGCAGCCATTCCTAGGTGAAACATCAGAGTCACGTACAAAACACAAGGAAGCTTAGGATAGGGGGTGAGGAACAGTGGTGTGATGGTGGTTAACAGGAAATGGTCACCAAAAAGTCAGGAATCTCTCAGATGCACTGTGCTGCAGGGATAAATGCAGGGTCCAGCTCCGTCCCCAGTCACACTCTGGACATTCATCTCTTCAGTTAATAAGACAGTCATTGCTTACACACAAGGAAGCTCAGCTACTGCCAGACACACCCCACTGGGATGTAACAGCTCCATAACCACCAGGACACAGGCAAACAAATCTGTTCTAAAGCTCTGAGCTGAAGAAAGACCCAGGCTGAGCACTGGGGATCAGTCTACTTTCTGCCTGAACAGCTACACAGAGGGCTGCAGCCATGGGAGTACCCACTGTCTGTTCCAGCCGCCTTCCCCCACACCTAGATAGGCTCCCCATTAATCTTACAACCTGGAACGCTGCTAGCCCAATCCAATTACGAAAGAAACGCTAATCTTGAGCAAAGGCAAAAATCAGCTCCCTTCTCTCTATTCTCACAGCTGTCCCCTCCTCCTCACCATGTGCTCCCAAAAGCTGGGGCTGTTCCAAGCGCTGCCTGCCCTGGAAAGCCTATCCTCGGGCCAGCTGTGATCTGATCATGGCACAGGCTGAGAGTGAATCAGAAACGAACCGATAGGCCCAGGAACAATGTGGGCCCTTGTTAGACTCCAAGAACAGCAATCGCCTTCAGCCTCCCTGCCTCTTGCCCAGGCAGTTTCCAGGAGAGTGGGATGCCAGGAGGATGTCTGTAACATGCCCTGTGTGATCCTTCCCACCAACCCTGTGCTGCACAACAGCTATTTTCTGTTTTGAATGACACACTCCTTGTGTTGGGAGAGCCTTTGGGTGGGGGTTATTGCAGCCTCTTCGGAAGTGGGTGCCCAGCAACCACGGCCTGATACTACTATTTATGTGCAACTGCCACGGGGCAGCCCGGGCAGCAGCATCTAGCATCAGAGTTCCTCTGTAATCCCAAGGGCAGAAACTGCTTGTGAAGGAACAGGATTTTATTTGGCCTCACAATATTGCCGATGTTTTGTAGGCTTTGTACACTCATGACAGCAAGCACTATGGAAATTAAGCGATGGCACATGGCCAGAGTCCTATGTTTTCTCCAGCCCATCTCACAGCTACTAGGCTGTGGCAATTTGCAGGAGCAGACGCTGCAGGAAGGAGGCTACTGCTTCGCTGGTCTGCAACCATGTCTTCCCCCAGGACAAGCAGGGGAACAGAGTGCTGTCCAGAGGGAGAAGAGGCCGCTGCCAACACAGATTTCAGGGGGTTTACAAAAGTCTGCAGAGAAATTTAATCCTGGCGCACTAACCAGTCTCAAAACTGATCTTTGCATTTGTACTGAAGCAGCGTGCCAAACCCCCAGCCAGAACAACCTACTGTGTTCGGTGGTACAGCCCCATCTTCAGGGTAAATATGTTCTGCCAACCAATTCCCGCTGCAATTTTGATTAGACACAACATTTTCCTTGCTTCCTGCCCTAAACAGCTGCCATGTTGTTCCACAGCTGCATTTCAATAGCAGATAAAGGATCCAAATGTCTTTATCACATTTCAGCATCAATACAAACCTTAAATTAAAAAATAACACTGCACAAGTGTGAGGTATTGTTGTTGAGAAATGAAAACTACAGGTTTGTAGTCCACACTGCTTTATATTACAAAGCCTACATAGGAACTAGGGGATCAGTACCAAAAGTCACATGCCTCGTGGGCAGCTCTTACGAGGATTCAAAAGAAACGGAGCAGAAAGTTAATTTTCCTGAAAATTACTGTTGCTTTGGATAGCTGTAATAAATTCCTAATCACATCCAAACGGACTCTGCAGCTGTGCCTCTAACCTCTAAACACTGTTCTACTCTACTGACTTCTGTTGTGGAGCTTCCACGTTTGGAGGGAAACATCCCTGGAGCTGGCCCTGATGTTTGAGCAAACTCCCATCTGCACCAGAAATGGAATTTGCCTGGCTAGATCGGACTGTAAAACTTGAGACCTGAGTAATTAAAATGCAGTGTGCAGAGATGAAGTGTTGTATGAAATATGTGCATCAGCAAGAAGCATACACTGGACCATCAGAGCAATATCGGACACAGCGGCTGACTATAAAGTTGTCAAAAATTTAACATGACTGAGTTTTACTAAAGCTTCACTCTACAAAGGGGACTATGAAGATTTTCTTGATGCATTGAACTCAATAAATTTGCTTTGAATGGTTCTAAGTGTGTGACACAGAGAGAGAGAGAATGAGGCTGGAATGCTCTAAGGATGTAAGCCAAGCTCTCAGCATCTGGAAAGCAGAAAGCAGAACTATATTTAGTGCACAATGACTTGCAATANTGCCAGTTTTAAGCAATTAAATGAATTATAAAGTAAAAAGAACAATCAGCCTGGGAGAAGGATAAATGAAACCCTGGGGTATATGTTATTATAAGAACTTCTACAAGCAGATATCCTGTACAGAGTTAGCAGACATATTTATAAACATGCTACAGATAATGCATACTTCAGTATAAATACCACCTCAAGGAATTCCTGGCACAGAACAGGGAGGGCATTGACCCCTGCTGTACATTCATTTCCTTTATGTGGCTGAAATGTGTTCTGCAGTTAGGCCTGGGAAACTTTTTCCATGAGGTAACTGCCTCTGCAAGGGTGCAGCTGCTGTGTGTGTAACTGTACTGGGTTACGAACATGTTATCAGCTCTTTGCAAGGCTGGTGGAGGTTACCATGCCTTCTCCTACCTGCCAACAGAACAAGCACCGAGCAAAAGTCTACCTTTTACAACTGTGGAAAATCCAAAATGCAAACGGTGGCAACGCTTCCCAAATCCCTTACTGCTGTTATAAACACAAGGTGTTGAACAATCAAGTTCCCCTTCCATCACCTACAGTTTTAATTTGTCCCTTTGCTTGATTTAAACATGTCATCACGTCTTCAGTGTCACTCCTCGTTCCAGGCAGTTTGTCAGAACTGAGATCCCACGATCCCAAGAGCCTCCAGCCTCAGTGCTTTAAAAGAGATCTCCAATAGCTAACAAAAGCTATTCTCATTAGAGCTGAGGCACTGACCTCAGGCACACTAATGCTGTTTAGAGGATAACTAGGATGAAAGTAAACCATATTCCTGAGACAACAGCCGAAAGACGGTCATATTCATAAATGCCAAAGTATTTTTCTGGTGTTCAACTGAATTTAGTTTTCAGCTTCTAGGCAGTAGCATGTGCCAAGAGACTTAAAAACAAGCAGGAACCATTACGTCTGCACAGACACCAAGTCCCTGAACTCAGTGAAAGCCAGCAGAGATCCAAAGGCTGCGGGTTGGGAGGGGAAGCTGGGTCCTGCCTGAAGTGCCTGGCAAAGAGCAGCCTTCCAGCACCAACCAGAGTAGCAGCCATTTAGAAGAAAGGGCAGGGAATGCTTCTAAGATTTGGCTGCTTTAGCTGTCATTCTTTCCTTTACTTGTATTTACAAATAACAGACCAAATAAACCTTTCTGTTGGGCCACTGGAGAGGAAGTAAAAAACCAACAGCTATTTTCCATCTGGCTTCAAGATCAGCTAACATTAGTAGAGCCCTGTATATCCTCTTATTTGTAAACTTCAAGTTGTGGTTCTCTGTGAATCAGTGCTCTCAAATGCTCCATGTAGAGGTAAAGGCTGCTTTTGAGATGCCCTCTTGCTGGCTTTGTATGTGTCAGACAGCTGTATCATGCCACTGTGCTACAGGGCTGTCCCCAAGGGTGAAAGGAGAGATCTTGTTTCTTGTATTAAACACGTAGTTTCTAGGCTAGACTCTGCCAAGTAACGCAGCAGCATTTGTGACATATAGATCTATGAACTGGAGCAAGACCAACCCTGCCGGCAGAAGCTGCAGAGCTGTAACTGAGACACCTATTTTGCAGTATGCTCACATGCTCCTTGGCAGAAATACAACATACACGGGTAATTTAAAAACACAGAATGCTTCTGCGATGCAGAATGAGGAGTGATGGTAGCGTTCTATCCCTATTTCGAGCCATACCTATCCAGCAACGAGTAGGTACCTTTGCTACCTTGGGGGCAGGGGGGGAACAGGGCAACATCCAGTGATTCCATATACAAGATTCACAGGATGAGGAGGAAAGGATGCTGACTCAAACAAGGCAGAGACTGAGATAACAGCTACAGACTTAATGAACAATGTGAGAGGCTGTAGCAATGCCTGTACTGTAGTTTGCAAGGGCAGTGTTAGGAATAGTCATTGTATGAGTCCTGACGCTGATATAAGGACACAGCTGGCAAAGGACAGACACTGGACCAGAGCTCTGTGGTGGGATCTGTCTTGTCCCACTAGCTGAGATTACAGTGCCTGAGACAAAAACATGAAGGTGCTGCTACTCTCATTAACCGTGATAGGGAGCTTTTTCTTCCTCACACTCTCTTCAAGCAGAGCACTCACACGTCCTGTTTTCAAGGAAAAAGACATCAGTTTGAAGCATTACAAATGAAAGCTGATAAAGAAAATGGATATAACAGCTGAGGAGATTTGAGTACATGTTTTACATTGTTTGGACTCTAAGGTCCCGACTGAATCAGAACTGCTGTCTGTAAACAGCCTGCTGAAGTCAGCAGAAGATGAGGATTTACTGTAATCACCACAGCGCTGGGCAGTGAGCAAGGCTCGTTCCTGAACTGTTTCCTAAGAGATGTTAACAGCCTCAGCTGGGTGCTCTTTGTAGTTCTGGCAGAGGTCAGCTCTGTCTCTAAGCACAAATCAGGAAAGTAAATCTAGTCTAAACAATTCTCTGTACTGTTCCAGAAGCAATTAAAGGCACTTTGCTTTGTGTATTTCCCCCAGGTGTGAGCAGACACTTCCCACAGACAGTATGCACAGCAAGAGCTCAAACAGCATAAACTCTTTGCAAAGGAAAAGGCAAAAAAACCTGTTGCTTTAGGGTGTGTAAGAATAAACTAGCCAAAACACTGCTGCATCAGCTTATTGAGAAGCACTGACTAAACCTGTACTTAGAGAAAAATGGAGGAACAACATTTCCAGCTCAATTCATCTAACACCATCAGGCTCTTTATTAGCAAGGGATTAGATAACCACTTCTGTATTGGGTATTATTTAGCTAGGAATAAAAAAGGAATGTGCTTCATCCACGTGTCACCTACACGTGATGATCCTGACATGAAGGAAGCTAAACGCATCCCTCACCCTTGAACAGTACAGTAAACCAGCAGTGATGTGAAAAGAAGTGAGTACAAAGTGAACCATCACACATTTTACAACTGTCTTTAGAAACAAACTGATTTAGAGACAGTTTGATTATACAAAAGACTATCCCAAACCCTAACGTTCCCTGATGTGGCTCATGTCACAATCACATCTTGCACAGCAACACACAAGATGTAGGAGTAGGTACGACAACAGTAACTTTCCACTGATGAAATCCCTGAAATCTTTGTGGCTATGTACTTTAAGCCTTGATTTTATTAAGGTGGCCCCTTCTAACTGACTGGCCCAGAAATAAACTCCCCAAATATGTTTTTATAATATTGATAGTGAGTGGTGGAAAAGCAGGGCTGGAGCACCCTTGATTTGGCATAGCTGAGACCTGCACACTAGGAAGCACACCTGCTATTGCTATAGGATGCCAGGAGCAAGTGCTGGCACCAGGTGTGATTTTTGCTGCAGCCTCACACACCTCTGCTATGGTTTCTGAGCAGCCCTAAATGCTGCTTGTCCTAATGTGCCCTTGGTTAGAAACCTTCTTCCTGAGTGGCTCATCTCCACCCGTTGCTACTCCCCATCATCCTAATATGGAGAAGGTGTGGATGAATAAAAAAAGGACAGTACTGTTAATCTTGCAAAGATAAGACTTTTTTTTTACTGTACCGTGACTCCACCCGTCACTACCAGTTGAGTCATATTTCAAGGATAGGAAGATCACAGACAGCAGCACAAAAGAGAAACAAGCACCTTTCCACGTGTTGTAGCACCGAGCAGTTTGCAGGAATGACTCCAGCTTGTTAGTAAATTCCCAGCTACAAACCTATGGCAGTGGTTTTGCAAAGGAAGAATGCACAAGAACAATTAGGGGCCTGCTGAGGCTGAGGAGAAGCCTCCGCCTGCAGGTTATATTCAGAAGGCTGGAGATACCAATCTTGAATCCTTCTACAAAGCAAATCAAAACTTTCTTCCTCTGTGTCCCCTGTGTAAACACCAGATAGGGCTAACCTCCCTCTCAGCTCAGTTTATTATTTACCAAGAGATTACTTTTCTTTAGCATGGGAAACTGAGTGCATGTGTTTGACTCTGCAAATAATATGCTCTGGGCAGCCTGGGACCTAGAAAAAAGGTGTCACTCTCAGTGCTACGAGAAGTTTTGGCACAAGAATTCATGCAGTAATTAGAATCTCTAAAACATAACCCATGCTACAGCCCAAATTCCTCTCTGTAGAGTATACCAGTGAAGAAGGGGGTCCCCAGACTTCACTGATGGCTTAACATCAACTGCAGGATCTTCATGGAACTGGCAGGAGTTCTGTGATGACAGAAATGATACCTGTGTTTCTCCACTCTTGCAGACAGTGGCTGGAGGAAGTTAAGGCACAGGGAGCAAAGCCTGTTGCAGATGTTTGGTGCTGTGTAAAAAGGACCAAATTGCCACATGCAAAGGCCGTTTTATAGCTTCACATGGCTTAACTGACCAGGGAATCAGAATTGTTGGGGTTTATTTAGCTAACAAATATTAAGGATTCTGGTTTCATTAACACTGTCCTTTTGATGCTGTGAAGAGTCACTTAATGACTTACATACTCACTTCTGTCCAAGAGCCCAGCTGAAATGAAAGTCAAAGGTACCATGCCAGCCTTCAGCTGGTACTACAAAATCATTACCATGGTCTAATTAAGTCCTATTTGCAGTTGCATTTTAAAACACATCCTGACCTGGCTTCTCTTGACTGAACTCGAGGTGATTTGGCAGCGCTGCATGGGATTACACACTGAAATTAGCTGAACGTGTGCAGGCCAGGCTGGAGGTGCTTTGATTGTGAGATCCAGGATGAAAGGTGCAGGCAGCTCCAGCTTCGTTATTTAATAGCAGGAACAGAGCTGCAAGGAGGAAGTTTGCAGAGTACCTGGGAGTGCTGTGGCTGCCTGGAGCTGGCACTCCCAGTGTTTCACTTTCCTGCCCACCAGACACGTCTAAATATCTTGAGAAAAACAAGAAGCAAAACAATAGGTGACTGTAGTGTGAATAATAAAAGCCTGGCTTCCCTCTTGGAACCTGGATCTGCTCTTAAACTGCCCCAGCTGTGCTCTCACGGTCCAGGATGTCAGCAGGACTGCTCCAGTCAAATAATGCCTCATGTTCACTCCAGGGCTGTCCACACCAGGCTGGATGCTATGAGTGGGGTGGGTTTCTGGGGCAGAAGGTCAGCACTATCTCACTACTCCAGAAAGATAGGTTCTGCATGATGCTGTTTGAGCAATAGCAAAAAAAAAAGTTTGAAAAGAATACTGTGTTTGGGATGTACTGAGCCGCAGTCACTGCAGAGCTTTGCTCCTAGCAGAAGCAGGTAGAGCACACTTTCGAAATATTCACTGACAGTCCTGAGGGATCTCTGCTAGAGCAAAAGGTTTTCTAAATATATAATAGACTGTGTGACTGTATGAGCTGACTCAAAGGTACGGCCAAATTTAGTCTTGGCTGAAGCTCCATGGATATCAGGCAGCCCCCTACAATGAATCTCTCCCTACAACAAAGTGCAGTTATTCTTTCATTAATGGCAGTCCTCATGTGTCCAAATCATTCCAAGCTAATGTCAGACTTCAGTTACTCTTATGTTTTGATTCTCTAGCATTACTGAGAGAAGACACCATACAACTATACTGTGCAGCTAGGTTTTGTAACTACAGAGAGTTCTTCAAAGGCTGGTGTGCTGTCCTGATGCCAAATACAACAGCACAGACTTTCTATCCATCCTTTTGTTGCCAGCGACAAAGAGCAAATCATAAGCCAGGTCTGCTCCAGACTGTACCTTAGTGGGTAAGAAAAGACATCATATGAAAAGGTGTCCTTCCTCCCATGCTTCTTCCCTATACCCTCCATTCCTACTCACCTTGTTTTTGGAATAAAAGAGTGAAATTACCAAGGCTCTCACTCCAGTATTTTTCAACAGGTTCAAATTTACTTGAAAACAGTTAGAAAAGAGAAGAGATATTCTCCTTGCTGATTCATCTATTGACACTGGAAAGCAGTTGTATCACTGATGTTTTGGAGAAGGATCTGACACCTAGTCAAACAGCACCATCTAACATATGGCAGTAGATGAAGGCTTTCTTTTGCTTCTCTCATTCTCAATGAATGCCTCTAAATCATCCCTGCCAACACAATAGTATCCTTGAGGATCATTAACATTCAGCAGCAGAGCAGTTCTCTCACTGATATAACAGGTTAGCTTGCATCAAACAACAGGTACAAAAAGTTCCCTGGGGGAAGGCACCTGCAGAGTCTGTTCCTTGACCTTCAGCTCTGCTGCTCCTACAGACAGATGCTGTCTGACTTGGTGCTTCTTTAGCAGTCCATACGCAGAATAAATCTCAGGAGCAAAACATTAACTCTTCTGAAAAAGAGCAGCTTCACAGATTAATTTCTCAAATGATGCTTCTTTCCAGTTTTAATCAAATGAGAAGCCCTCCTGTTTAAAATGAACACTCGAATACATCTTGCTTTCTTTGTGAACAGGTGTACACTTCAGAGAGCAAGACGTCTAAACAGAGGTTGGTGTTGGAAGCATTATTCTGCAGGACCCCCAGAAGCACTACGAACACATTTAAAATGTTGTTTCAATGAGCTGAGGTCCCCTCAGCGCAGCCCGGAGCACACAGTGACTCATGCCACTGGTACAGCTCAAACTGTATTTCAGCTAAATGTAAATTGAATCGATGTAAAACTCACACACACACACACTCACACCCCTTACACCTACATATCACTCTGATTTCCCAAGCAAACACAGATAAGACTTCCCAAGGAAACCCACAGGCAGACTTCTGCCTAAGCATGCACAGATACGGGGACTGTTAGATGTTCTCTAAAGACAACTAAAAAGGACAGAGTAGATGAGCAAGTTCTAGTATTTATCAGGTCAAATGTTTATGTGCTGCAGAGGGAAAAAGTATTCTATTGATCCCAGTATAGTAGCTTTCCTCACATCCTTCAAGGTTCATCTGCTCAGTGTATCAGGCACGTGTGTTATCTGGGGAGATAGACAGGCTGACTGGCCAACAAAGTGGAGAAAGGCCACTTGAAATCTTTCTTCCTCACAGTGGTATTGTCATACTCTCAAGAGAAAAAAAACTCTCAGGCAGTAAATCTCCCCCAACACTAGTTGCACATTAGCAAGCATGTATTTTACACTGGAAAAAAGGGAAGGATCTTGCCACTTTAGATAGTCCAGTGAAGTTTTTGCTTTGTGGTCAGTGGGGGCTCTGCACTGGGATTGCACTGAGCTGTCCTTTAATCCCATCTATTGTTATGGTTTGATGATTGCTAGATGGCAGGCACCAACACAGAGACAGATCAATGCCCCCTTTTCAACCTGGGACATCTATATATTGGGAATCTGGGATTCTTTTGCTCTTTCTCCAATCTGCAGTTCAACTCCTACCCATTTATAAATGATCTGCACTCAGCTGGAGTTTGGAGGCAAGGCAAGAGAAAGCTTGGCTGTGACTGACTCGCACAGGAACTCATGGGACTGAAGGACTGGGCCCAATGATTTGGCAGCTCACAGGAAAACCAAAGAAGTGAAGTGATAGAAAGCTAGGAAGCCGAGATACGTAGTTACGAGAACATCTGTCACTCTGAAAGCAGAGGGAGGTTCTGGTTTGGTAGGAAGCATGTGACACTACATGATCAGTATGGAGCCGGACAGATGCAGCTGCAGCTCATTGGGACTGCATCTTTGTATGAATGCCAATGAGAAGATGCAGACACAGACTTAATCAGAGAGGGAAGCAAAACCCATATGGTATTAAACCTGACAGAGAACGGGACCTGCACACTTGCTGTAGGGCACAGGAGAGCAGAGTCCTCACTAGCAGTTAAAAAGAAGTGATCATCCCTTGCTCAGCTTGAGTCACCTTGAATCACAAATCCCTCTTGACCTTCCTGGTTGCTCTGGCTCTGCATTCATTGCTGAGCTGCCTGGTCTTGAGTTAAGGCCCAGAAGTATTTTGGGAGTGAGCAAATCTATTTAATTTCTCCCAAATGTTCCCTCTCCAAAGTCATGGCATAATACCTGGCTCACCCCTTGAGCTCCACCAAACAATGACTGCCAGGAAAACAGCTTACTGCAGTCATTCCTAACAAATAGAGTTAGTGCTTTAACACACAGCCTTCTTTTTACTCAGCCTAACTGCTTCTTTTTTGGGACAGATCTGTGTAGATCCCCTCGGTTTATGCCAGCTCCCTCACAGAACTACTCGCTTCTTACAAGAAACAAGTCATTTTACATTTGGAGCATTTTACAGCCAGAGCGCTTCCTGAGTCCTTCCACTTTGGACTTTATCTTTCTTTCCTGGCAGCCTGCACTAAAGGGCACAGGCACCCACCTGCAAGACAAGGTACTGGTCTTAGCCTTGTCTCTCAAAACCCTGACTTTGTGTAATCTCTTCCAGTGGAAGAGCAAGAAAACTACCTTGCTGTGCTCAGATGGCCAAAGCTACCATGTAAATCCATTGATAATGGACTTAAAAAACCAAACAATGGTAACTGAGACAGTTCATACCTCCCTGCCAGATGCATGTCTTCCCCTGGTAGAGCACTGCTAAGCAAACTAGGTATGCACTAGGTATATTGCAAGGTCTCTGAAGTAGGAGCATGAGAGGAAGCAGTTAGTGACATGAAAAGAGGGGGAAAGAGGAAGGAAAATGTCTGGAAAATCCATTAAAAAAACACCTGGTTGCACAAGGAAAAGATTTCTCTAGTGTCAGTCCCCTCTGGAGCTCTTGCTGATTCATCTTTGGTGAACTGACCAAGACCAACTGGACAACGACACTCTGCTCAAGACCTTTCTCTGCAGGGTCGCAATGAAGAGACCAGGATAAGAAAAGCAGTCTCTTGGAACTAACGTAGAAGGACTCATTCTCATGTGGGAAGATTGTACTCATTAAACCGGTTTCCACCAAATTACAGGAGTACATTAAAAATGCCCCACAGTGTTTGCTATTTACCTGTACACTGTCCCTAGCCCCTGCCCCAGTTAAAACGGAAGACACTCTGCCTAATGGGCCGGGCTTTTGTGAATGTTCCCAGTACTCTGTGTGTGAGGGGAGGTACTACAGAAAATGAGAGTCAGCATTTCAATGAATAAGGCATTGGACTGGATCATACACCATGTGGATTCAATTTGAGACTCTGGTACAGACTTCTATTCTACAACTCTTTTGCTATGACCCTTCCTCACCACGTATTAGGACTTTACCAAAGAGAAATTCATTCTGATTTGCACTCGGTCCTGTACCAGGGAAGTGAACGTGGCAAAGACAAAAGTGCCTGCACTTGCATAGGGCAAGCGGGCATGACAAGTCCCTTGAAGGTTTCTGATCTACAGTCAAATATGGGGTGTGCACTGAATGGGATTCCTCAAGCCAAACAGCTTTAGCAGCAAACAGGGCCTTGCACAAGCTTCTGCAGTGCTGTCAAGACTGCCGTCAAAGCTTTTGGCTTTCATGGATTTGAAATGATTAAGCAAAAGTGTCACAATGTACCTTCAAGTGGCCCTTCATAAACAGGTCTTATTTGAGAAAGGGCTCCTTACTGGGTCTACCGAGAAATATTTGCATGTGAAATGAAGAAATTTGAATGAAAGCAGGTTTGTTTATTTTAGAAGGCACTGCAGCCACCCACTGCAGGCTGAGTTTCCAGCACACCAGTGCTGGGTGCCAAATAGCTTTAGGAAGGGAAACAAGAAACAGAATGGGAAACGGAGCAGCTTAGCTTCTTTACACATTAATCGCCAAAAGTGGGCAGCAGCACTAAAATAATATTGTATGAAATCTTCTCTTAACTCAGAAAGGTTGCTGTTTGCTTCCTATGCCAGTGTTTGTGCCCAGAGATTCCCCAAACATTAGAGGAAACAACGCTAACCCCATATTTATCTAGAAAAATAGAAGTGCTCCTTGAGCCAGAATGAGTAGGTTTAGAACCCAGAAGAAGAGGCCATATTATTACTGCATGTCTTCATGTCCTCCAGCAATGATTTTTCCCTGTAACGAACCTTTGTGCAGATTGAGCATCAGTGCAGCCATTAAGACGTTAATACTGTAAGTGCCTTGCATAGAAAGCTATATCACCTTCCAAACTGAACTATAGGGAAATGAACATGAGGTCCAACATCCCATCTGACAGAGGCTGAGATGTCTTCTGCTGTGTTGATACCCTTCCAGGGAAGTACTTCAGTTCCAAATCAAGAAGAACATTGCCCTCTCCTGAGTCATCAGCATCACTTCCTGCCTTTCTGTGTGCATGTTCATAGGAAATCTTTCATCTGATTTTTTTTCAAAGCCCAATCCCACTTGGCTAGCAAGCTGAGGCAGGACCTGGCCAACAACAGTATAGGCACAACGAGTTTCAACAAAAATATTTGTTGCAAGAACAGTCTTTGATTCAATTGCTCTTTCTTGGCTGAACCTCGAATACACCCATCCTGATGTACACTTGTGGAGCATTGGTGGCACGGCAGGATCCAAGTTCAATTTCTGCACTCCCAAGTTACTCCTTCTGGCTTTGAACACCATCCAGGTGGCTGCACAATGGGCTACAGAAATTACACGGAGATGGCAGAGCTGGTGAGAGGACCTGCCTGAGAAGCAAAGAAAGGGGAGATACCCACACTCTACCAGCCCATCCCCATCCGATCTGCCCACAATGTGCTGTTGTAAAGAGTTTGCAGTGAAGCTGGGGATTTGGCACTGACATGGTGTGGAATAGTCATCAGATATTTAAAACAGAGCTGAGAGAACAAAGAAGGGCTTTGTAGTGCAAGGCAGCACTGAAAACCCTGAGCCTCTGCCAGCCAGCTCGCATGGAGTGTTTGCTAATGTACACAGTGGAGCACATTCCTCTCATTTGATTACATGACAGTTTTATACACCAGGTATATGCAGAGGGCTTTTCTTAACCCTTTCAGTCCTCCACCAGTTACAAATCTTAAAGAGACTCCAAGTGCTTTCACTTCTGCCATATTGTATGCTCAGGTAACTTCAGTCATGAAAGGTCAAGCATGTGCTGTGGGCAACTGGATGTGGATGAAATAGTACTCCAATACATGCTGCTAGAACTAGTAGATGTAATTAAGCATAAAAGAACTAGAAAAACTAACGAACTCCTTACTCATGCCATAGTTTTCTGCATTTCCCTTGATTTAAACAGTGAATACAAAGATGCTTGATAAAGGACAATGATCATTCCCTCTCCTGTGAAACGAAGGATGCAGACTGGTACTGCAACTCCCACTTGTCAGAATGAGGGAGTAAAGAGCCAGGACTCCCCTTGTTGGATAAGGCCACGATCTACCATGTACTGTATTACAGAGTCTCTACTGCAAAATGAGGATAACTCAACACGTACTCCTTGGTGAGGTTTGAGATCTATGGTCTATACGCAGAGAATGCTCTGTGCACTAAAGCAAAGGGTCCTCTCATTTGTATGATGTAAGCACCTACAGGGGGAGTGCAGGATCAACACCTAAATGCAATCATACAATCATAAAATTGCATGTGTTTGGCTGCTGTAGAGCCAGATATGTGTAAACTAAGTTAAAAGAATAAGAGGGACACCGAGAGAGAGGTTTTTGGTTAAACTACTCAGCACCCATACTGTTGCCTGTATTTTTAATGTTGGTGGCTCATACACCAACATGAAAATAAGCCCATAGAACCTCTGCTAAACACTGAACTAGGATTATTTTCTTGCTTAACCACCCAGGGAAACAACTGGGACATGAAAGTTACAGTGCTTGCCCAACATTTGCGTGTTGGAAGTAGCATCAGAATCATACAATCACAGAAGGCAACTTAAAGATCATCCAGTTCCAACCCCACTGCAAAGGCATCGACACCTTCAGGTTACTCAGGGCCCCATCCAACCTGGCCTTCAACATTGCCACCGATGAAGCAGCCACAACTGCCTTGGGGAACCTGTTCCAGCATCTCAGCACCCTCACAGGAAAGAACTGTTTCCTCCTGTCCAACCTCAGTCTCTCCTCTTCAAGTCTATAACCCTTTCCCCTTGTCAAAAAGCCCTACCCCACCTTTCTTGTAGCCCCCTTCAGAGACTGGAAAGCTGCTAGAAGGTCATCTGGGAGCCTCCTCTTCTCCAGGCTGAATGACCCCAACTTGTCCTCATAACATGTCCCCAATCCTGTCCTCATAGAGGAGGTGCTCCAGCACTCTGATCACTGGAGTTGCTCTCCTCTGGACACATTTAGGAGCCCTTCTTATGTTGGGGACCACAGAACTAGAACTCTACTCCAGGTGGGGTCTCCCAAGTGCAGAGTCAGAGGGGGAGAATCACCTCCCTTGACCAACTGTCACTGCTGCTTTTGATGCAGCCCAGGTTGGCTTTCTGGGCTGCAAGCTCACACTGACGGCTCCTGTTAAAATTCTGATCCACCATCACCTCCAAGTCCTTCTCCTTGGGGCTGTCCTCTGTCTATATTCGTGCATGGGATTGCCTTGACCCAGATGCAGAACTTTGCACTTGCCTTTGTTGAACTCCACGCAGTTTGCTTAAGCCCACTTCTCGAGCTGGGCAAGGTCCCTCTGGATGGCCTCCCTTCCCTCCACTGTGTTGACATCACCACACAGTTTGGTGTCATCAGCAACTTACTGAGTGAGGTTCCTACTCCCATACTCCATGTACTTAGAGCAGGGCTTACCTTGTAGGTACAGAGGAAGTGTTTGGTGTCTAGAATTGGATCAATGAGGGGAAAGTGAGGTACAGAAAGGGTAAAGTTATTGCAGTGCTAAAGAACGAGTCTTCTTGCTGGTGCAAGAGGAGTGCAGAGCAGGCCAGAATAAGGGTAAGCCAAGCCACTGACCTGAGCCTCCGTAAGTCGCTCCAAAATTCCTAACACAGTGTGAGTGATTTCAAAACAGGTCTCAGATAGATGGGTGCACATAAAGGACAAGGGAGAACAGCGATGGGAGCAGGTCTGTGTTTCTGGTGAATGTGAGCAGCAGACTTTGTGCTTGAGTTTGCAAAGAAGGAAGAGAATCATTTCCCAAACCAGAAACTGCGTGATGAAGTACTACAGGCAGGTTAACCAAAAGACACAGACAAGAAGCAGCAGATATCCTGTTTCCAAATCAACGGGATTTTCAGTGCAGAACGACAGAAAATGTGATGTTAGCAGAACTCATGGATGAAAGGAAGGTACTTTTTGAAGTTTCCAATTACACAGCAATGGCTCTTCAAAATTATTAGTAGCTGTGAGATTCTCTGGTTGACAGAAGAAAAGCTTACATTTCTAATGGTGTAAAGGAACTGGTAGCATCACAGAAGTTCTTACTGGAAAGTCAGATGTCTTGTAAAACAGACTGCAGATGATGCATTCAGGCAAGTATCTGTGTCCTGTTTCTGGAACCGTATTAATTATTTTTTCCTACTGTTAGGTTGTGTAGCTCGGAAATAATGTGACACTTCTGAAAGAGAAATAGTTTCTGTTATGGAAATCTATTTTGCACCATGAGGAAAGGGGGAGGAGTTCCTCTGATGATAGCATTTCTAATCAGTCATTAGCTTTAATGATCACAGAATGCTGCTGCCTCAGTTTAACACTGCTGCATATGAATGTAAAAACTTGTCTCACATTCCTTCTGCTTCCAAAGGGTCACCATACACAGAGACACTCCCGCAACCATAGAGGCCCACATGGCTCAGTTATCTTTCCATACCACTAGACATGTATAAGTGTGTGAGACACAGCACCCTTGGATGCCAGGAGAGCATTTATGATGCCTAAGTGTACGCTGCCTTCGCTTTACCAACTGATAGCACTATTTCCCAGCCTTCTGAATTCCTCAGTTCCAACAAAAGCCAAAGAAAATCCCTGTCACTGCTTAGTCAGACAGTGAAAAATTGTGGCAATGCTGGCAGAAGCGGTGAAATTTTAGAGACGTTAGCAATTATCATGCTGTATCCAAAGAGCAGACTGCAGTCACAGGGGCACAGAGCACCAAGGTGTGCATTTCTCTCTGATGCGGGGTGCAGAGTCACAGCCAAAAACCAGCTGATCTAAATGGTGACTCTTAAAGAACATGGCCCCATTCTGATAGTCTGATGTCCAAGGCCACGGACACAAGTGTCCAGCTCAGGATGGGAATCAGAGCGTCATGTCTATCTTTATGGCCTCAAGCTTTCCTTTTATTAGTCACTGTATTTGGGATGATTTGTAGTGGTTTGAGTTGCCTTTCCATGCAGCACTTTGCTTACTAAACAACATGCCATCTCCCCCAGTAGAAGTGACTGTACAGATGACTTGGAGAAGCTTAAGGCCTTCAGATCTTTTCAAGAAGATGAATATATGAAATGTGACATGAGAAAGGGATGAATCTCCCTTAAGGAAAAGGGCTAACAGCGGCCATAAATTACAGTGTCTTCAGCAAAGTCCTTTGCAATCCTGTGCAGTGTTTTTTAAAGAACAATTAGTCTGGGAAACATGGAGCTCTACATACTGTTATCTCAAAGGAGAAAGCAGAAATTTGAATGAGAAATCAAGCTGGTTACTAAAACAATCAGTGAGCTTCATACTGAGGCCAGAGAGACAGACAAAACAGAGAAAAATGACCCTACTTCAACATAATGTTACTCCATCAGGTTTGTGGGCTATTAATATGGGAATATAATGATTTCTCAACCATATTCTACAAGAAAATACTGGATCACCACTTCCCTCCTGTGAATAGATACCGTTAACATATATAGCAGCCTTCCTTTCACATCACATGTGGCTTGCACAACCCTAAGTCCTGCCAAAACATCCCTCGTTCTGCATCGGTACCATAATGAATGCACAGCTCAGGGAATGGTGCTGGTTAAGCTCTACGTGGGAATCAGCCGAGGGAACACGTAACACTGTGGCTTTTGAAGTTCTACGAAATAATGGAAATGGCATCTTCCCCTTCCCTCCCTCCCTCCCTCCACACCCCCAAGTGGAGTAATGGAACAGTAGATAAACTGTGCAAAACCACAGCTAAATGTTTAGAACCCACAAGGAAAAAGTCCTTTGAACAAATCGAGCTATTCACTTACAGGCTGGGAAGGAAGAGAGAGACAGAGGGTTTGTTATTGTTATTTCTATTTTTAAATCCATACAAGATGCTCAGATACTCTGCTGATAGGGGCTATGTAAGCAGCAAAAGAAAGCGGGGTAACATCTTTTTTCCATTAGATTTTTATATCTTTATGGTGGTAATCTGGGCTTCAACCTTTAGCAGCACCTTTTCCTACTGAGACATCTAGAAATGTCTCAGAACTATTTAAAAACGCAATGAAAACACTGCAATATAAAACGTGGCCTTCAGACCTTCTGGAGTTACAACAGGTACCTGGAATTCTCAAAGATCTCCTCCAAAATCACTGTGTTCACCATCTGCCTCTTGCCTGCCATCACACCATTATCATTTTTCATTGAAAGAATGTTCAGAGGAGTTTCTACGACATTAAAGTATAAAATGTAGGGTGGTAAGGAATGCAACTTAAAAGTTTTTAGTTTCATACACCGTGCCTCAGCCTTCCCACCTGTACAAACGCTATTGTTAAAAGACATCTACTTAGCTGGAAGGACTAGAATTAAAAGCTAGAGAACTGTGTGGGGAAAAAGTCATCTGGAACACAAATCAAAATAAAAAGGGAAACAGGGAACACACCGGGAAGGCACTGACGGTTATCTCCATATAACAGGGCAGAGAGACACAGTGTGGGATACACATGAATCTTGGATCCTTGGACTTCTATTTTTCATTCTGCTCCTAAGTACAAACCCCAGGAATGGGGAGCACCTATAGTCACAAGGGGCAGTTTCATTTCCCATTGATTTCATATTGATCGAATGAATTCTGTAAGAAATTTAGCATCCATCTCCCAAGAAAACAAAGAATGGGCTCCCACAAGTTTAATGATTCAAGTCACAAAAAGGAAGGACGAAGAGCCCTGAGAGAGAAGCAAAGGGAAATTATTTCACTCAGGCATAAATCAATTTAAATCTTCATGGTTCAGACAATCACAGAATCATAGAATCATTAGGGATCAGAAGGGACCTCGAAAGATCATCCAGTCCAATCCCCCTGCCACAGCAGGATCACCCAGACCAAGCTGCATAGGAACAGATCCAGGTGAGTCTTGAACGTTTCCAGAGAAGGAGACTCCACAACGCCCCTGGGCAGCCTGTTACCCTCACCGGGAAGTAGTTCCTTCTGATATTGATATGGAACCTCCTCTGTTCCAGCTTGCACCCAGTGCCCCTTGTCCTATCACCAGATAACCTTGAGAAGAGCCTGGCTCCATCCTCCTGACACCCACCCCTCACATATTTATGGACATGAATGAGGTCACCCCTCAGCCTCCTCTTCTCCAAGCTCAAGAGACCCAGCTCTCTCAGACTTTCCTCCTAAGGGAGCTGTTCTACTTCCTTCATCATCTTTGTTGCTCTACGTTGGACACCCTCCAGCAGCTCTGTGTCCTTCTGGAACTGAGGGGCTCAGAACAGGACACAATACTCCAGATGTGGTCTCATTAGTGCAGAGTAGAGGGGAAGAAGAACCTCCCTCACTCTGCTAACCACCCCCCTTCTGATCCACCCCAGGGTGCTGTTGGCCCCCTTGACCACAAGAGCACATTGCTGGCTTGTAGTCATGTGAGGACTTGACAGAGTGTCTTCACGCCTCAATCACTACTTCGTTAATCTTTACACACAGACTCAGGCTTACAGCTGAAAAATCATGACATCTTTTCTAAATATCAAATAATTTACATTTTGGAAACCACCAATAAGATTTAACCAGGACAGAACAACTTGCACTGCTGACTTCTTCCAGTCACACCTCTCTGCTAATGCTTCAGCGATGAGGCACAGCACCTTGAATTAGAACACTTCATCCAGCCTGCTGTCCAGGACATGAGTTACATTCCTTGAAAAACTAGGGAAATGAAGCACTTTCTTCAGGTACCTGCTGCTGCTGAATGTAGCTTTGCTCAGAAATTCAGTCTGAGACAGGCCCACCCCTCTGCCCTTCAGTTATCTTTCACTGTAAGATCTTTTTCTCTCACACTAGCTACAGCTTTGAAAAAGCTGATTGCATCACTGACCCTGTTCCATGCCCAGATATGTTCACACAAAAAGTATAGTAATTTAACTAATCGTTTTTGAGGCTTATATAAAACACCCTGGAGGGAATCTGGGGTGAGGATTTCACAGTCCTGCCTCCCCACCCTGGCACTGCTGTGTGCACCATTAGTTGACAATCAGTGCTCCAGTGCTTGCTGAGCTTGCCTGTCCCAGTCATAATGAAAGGAAGAAAGGGTTTTTCATAGGAATTTGGAGTATTTTCTCATTATAACCAACCAGCATGACTAGAAAAGAACTCTAATGCAATCTGTGGGCCTAGTTCTCACTCCCCTGCTGGCGGCGGTGGGAGGGAGAATGGGCAGAGCCAGACCCTGTCTGCCACGTCCCTTCGGTGCTGCCCAGGGCTTCACGGTTCAGGGAAAAGCAAACAAACAAACAAAAAATGCCCCCCTGCTTCCCCATCCAGGCCTGGGACTTGCAGTGCTGTAACCAAGGAAGCAGCTTCCCATGACCCACAGCCAGCAAGGCTCGAGCCCAGCAAAGGTCCTACCTTCAGTCTTGTTCTTCAGGCCAAAACTATAAAGTAGGGCAGGATGGTGTCCAGATCTGAATTAAAACACCGCCAGTTCCAGTCAGTGATTTGACTCTTCTGCAGAAAGGACAGGTACTTAGATGAGACTGAGCTGAAAAGTGAAATCACTGACCTGAATTAGTTTTGTTCTAACTCAAACCAGGACATACAGGCACAGCTTGGTACCTTAAAGACAGAGAAGGACCCTGTGGCTAGGAAAGAGGGCTCTTGGGGGAAGATGGCAGCCTGGGGTAGGCTGGTATAGGGAGAGATAATGTGCTTTTCCACTGGCACTTCGTGTAGCAAGTTGCTGGTGAAGAGTTTTGTTCTTCCTTCATGGTCACCCTTCTCCACACCCGAAGAGCCTTCTCCTGCACAAGGCACATCAGGAATAATCCTGTTAGATCGGGGTGAAAGGGTAGAGGCCAGAGGGCAAGGAAGTGACGACTCATTTGTCTTAATTCCTCTTTCACACCTTGGGTCACAAGCCAGTGGATCTTCTGTAGTTGATGGAGCTGAACCCTTGTACAATAGTCATGAAGGGCAACCAAACCCACCGTGAGACTTCAGGTCTCAGACTTGTTGTTTCTGCAATGGGGATAAAGACCATTGCCTTGTCCACGGGGGCTGCAGGTGTGCTTGTGGCACTCATTCAGGCCTACTGTGACCCTGCTGCAGGAACTGGTGTGGCAGAGGGGTTTGTAACACCCTACACACACACCCCCCCCTCCAAGGCCTCAGGTAGGAGTTAACCTGTGTATTACTTCCAAACCCTGCCTGATATTTAGCACTATCCCACCTCTGCTGCTGAACTTTCTTTTTTTCACCTAAACACAAATAGCTCTGGACCAGAACTTTCCCAACTGTGCTCCTACACCAGCCCATCACCTCTAGGAACCAAAAGCCATATTTGATCTGCACAGTAGGAGAGGCCAGGCAGACAAGAACGTCGGTTTCTTCTACCACATCATGCCAGCATTCTGCTTCAAGTCAACTCATAGAGAAGAATGCAGAAACGTTAGTGCACGTAGGCAGTTGTAAAGCAGGAGCAGACAGAAATACTCTTCTTTGCTGCCTTGACAGGGCAGCCAAAGATAGGCTGTTAGACTGAGAACTTCTCTGCCATAAATCTGAGCCTCTTTTTTCTCTCCATCTGATCTCACTTATCTCACCACGGTTTCTGGCTAGTAGCAGGGAAACAAGAATTTAATTTAGATATGATGTTTGGATCTGGAACCAAACTTTCTCAGGACACAGAGATGTGTAGTTTCATGTGTGTTTTGATTTAACCTATTAATACACTACATGAATACAATTAAAAATCTGAATGCATGTGGGACTGTCCCAAAAGTTTCAGCTCTGAATCTGTTATTTCATCCTCAGCAGAAAGAGAAACAGAAACCAATCATAAGTAAGGAGATTGGATTACTGAACACTTTCCTGCAGGCAGCTGCTAAATCTTACAAGAATGTGCTATCCACAGACTTGGGACATCACCTCTGTACTTCAGGTACTACAGGTCCTGGTTATAAAAGTGACCATCTGTGGCAGTTTAAGCTGGGACACAACAACTTCCTTCCCAACACATCCAACCACAGTGTGATTTTTCCCTATCATCTTTACCATCCAGAGAGGAAACTTCTTCCTGAAATTAACCCTTTGTCTCTGGTGAGGAAGCCCAAAGGAGTCAGTTGGCTGCACAGGACCTGCAGGCTGCACAAACTGAAACAGAAAACCACGCAGCATTACCTTCTCCTGTGGACACACACAGGTCCAGCTCACTCTGGGTATGAGTGGCACTGGATTTGAAGTTATTTGCTGGCCTGTATTTAATCACCATGTTCTTTCATTATTTCTCCATGTGATGGATGAAGTTTTTCGTTGCCATGAAGTCACTGTGGCAGTTTGTGTAGTTTAGAAAAATATATGCACGTGCTCTAAGCTGGGGCCTGGCACCATAAAGCAAAGCCAATTCTGGCTCCATCCAGGTGGCAGCTGGTGAAAGCCAGGAAACTGGGTGCAGGTTGCACTGGTGTGCAGAGTGTCCTCTGCTGAGCTGGAAGGAATCACTACAGACACCTCTCCCCAGCCACAAGAGATATGGGGTAGCTTTACCCTTGAAATAATGATGTGACTCACCAGGACCCACCTCTGCATCCTCAATTGCCCACTCCACATTCTGTAAGAGGGAAGGAGAGAAGGAAGGTAAGCACAATCTTGGGCTCAGCACTCCTGTACAGTGCCAGGGACAGGCAAGGGCTCTGGCTCTTTGCCCCTTGGGAGGATCCTGAGCTAAATCTGCCCCCCTTGAAGTTTCTGTCATTCCAGCCACTCTTGTGGAATAGCTCTGGATGTGTACGCAAAGCCACACTGCTTGACCTCTAGTTTTTCAGCTCTCCTCATCCTTCGCACAAACTGCTCTTAAAACAGCAGTTCAAGAACTTCAGGAGAGGGGGAACACTGCTGATATGCACCTAGCGCAAAACATATCTGTCAAGCTTTAGAGCCTTGAGCCAGCTGGCCTGGGCAGGTGGGGAGGGCAGGAGCCCAATGCACTGCCCGAGTTTGATTTGAGAGACAAAATCCTTTGACATGACACACGTAGAGGACACTACCTTCCATTTCCACACCCATTCTCCAGTGTCCCTGGCCAGCTTTGGTCAGTACCCTGGCTGGAACCTAGAGGGTTCAGGGCATGGCCAGACTTTGCTCACTCAGCCTCCGAAGTCAGCTCTAGGAGAAAATTAAACCCCAGACACATATACTTGCTCTTTTTCCCAGTGTGACCTTGACAGTCATTTACAGCCTCCCACAAAGATGGGCTTCTCTCTAGTCTCTGACTTTGGTTGTACACTTCAGCACTGTCATTACTTCTATTAGAGCCTCCAGAGCCTGGTCTGTTGCCCTCTTGAGTCTGGGACTGACTAAGAGCACACCAAACAGCACTGAGCGGCTCTGGTTCCATGCCAGAGACCCAGCAACTGATCTAGGTCCTTGAAGCCACAAGAAGATAGGGAAAGCAAGCAGAACTGCTGCAGTAGCAATACAGTTTAGACCCCTGACCCCTCTGGCTCTGATAAAAAACAGTGGGACTTCAGTAAAATAACTCCTGCTCTTGCCAAGCATTAATCTCAGTCCCTTTGGAAGGCTCTCCCTGGAGTTCATAGTCATACTCCAACATGTAGGGTGTTCCCCAGCTGGGAGCTCTCAATGCCTGCACCCCAGGCACTTGTTTTTTGGGAATTAGAGCCTGAAGAGGTCAGAATCTCCAAACACACCAAATGAAGCTGTGCAAGACAGCCCTAAATTATTAATGTATTTAAAGACTAAGTGCACTCCGGAACCAGTTCAGGCTGCAGCACACAGGCCGCAAGGTCCCAAAGGGGCTGCAGAAAAAAAAATCTCTGTAGCAGGGCAGAAGCAGTAATTCCATTTGCACTGACATATTTGTCTCTCCAATGGACAGAGGATGCACACAGTCACAAATCACTGCATTTGCAAGCCCATCTATTCCACTCTTGCTGTGCCTGTAACTCCTCATCTCTAGGAATGACACAGCTGTCTCAAGCAAAAGTTGCATTTTGTTCACATCCCAGAAGGCAGTCTTGCAACTCAGGAGAAGGCTGGCACCTTTCAGTTAGATGGCAAAGGCATTAAACCTCCACATCTACACTTGGGCTTGAGTAAGGACTCTGGCTCTGTCACTGGAAAGACTGCAATTCATTAACGTAGCTTTTCCATGCACACTTTGATATTTATCTTTAACCACATCCCTTTAAAACCAGCGGTACTGACAGCTTACTTCTGTAAGCTTCCATTTTGCTGCTCATTTAGTTTCATCCCCCTGTGACTGCAGTGGCTCCTACCTCTGGCTCCTCTGGCTTCAGACCACTGGCACAACTGGCCTGCAGATAACATCTCTGTCTCGGCTGCAGCCTTAGCAGTTTGCTGTTTTCATGCAGTTTTCATTTTGTTCCTAGAGAAACTGATGCTGATTTTTGCTCATGTTTCAACATGTGGCCGAAGCATGAAATTCCACAAGTTGTAGGAAACAGGAAGAAAGTTTTAACTTCAAATGCTTAGAGTATACATGCACAAGCAACACCGAGTGCGTGCTCCTCCTTTTTATCTCCTCCACACCTCGATTTTTCTCCTTGTCCTCTGCTCTTCTGGGAATGTCTCTCTTTCACTTCTGCCCCTCTCTCCCCCACACCCAGAGGCATGTGCTGATGCGTTACTGCAGGTCGTTTGTGATTACAGGTTTGGATATGCTGGTTTATTGCAGGGTTGTCCCTGGCTTGATAGGATGTTTGCTGGTTTGTTATTACGGTGCTTAAGCCCCATTTTCCAGTTGGCTCTTTCGCACACCCAAACCAACACCCTTACTTTGGAAAGACAAACACAGAAATTGACTTGGGCTTTGCAAACAGAATGGGGGAAAAGGGGGTGACAGGCCTTGGAAATGCCAGTGTCCCTGGCCTGCCCGGCTTTTCTGAGAGTTCGTCACTTTTTCTGTGGCTCCAGAACGCAAAGCTCCAAGTGCCCCAAAAGCTGCGTGTCCTTTTGCTTTGCTTGGCTACTGAAGCCCAGGCACAGAACATTGACATGGGAAGCTGTTAGCTGGAGCAAACCACCGGTCCCTTTCGGCTTTACAGACCTTGGCAATAGCTGGTGCAGGTTAGACTTGGCTCCCTAGAGCGACATTAAGAACTGGCAAACTCTACAAATCATTTTGGATGTGTTTACACTTATCAAATAGAACAGCAACACCCTCCCTCTCCCCACCCCAAAATGTGTTTCAAGGCCCCTTCCAAAAAGAAGGGGATTTCACAAGCAAATGTGCCCCTATCCTCACAGCAGACTGAGCTGCTGTTTTGAAAAGTTCTGGGTATCCCCCTACTGCATTCCTCCTCTTCTCCCTCCCACCAAAACAAAAAAAAATAAGGCAAATTTCTGGGCATAGCTTAAAAGCCACAAAACTTCCTCCATGTGTGTATTCTCCAGCTCCACTGCAGATATTTGGAGTTACATAAAACTGGGCAGTTAGTGATTCTGGCAGCTGAAAAATTACAAAGTTCAGGGGCTGAGGAGGGTGTGGGCCAAGCTGAAGTTTTCCAGAGCTCAGTACCAGATGGAGCAGAGGAAAAGCGCTCCTCTCTCGAGGCTCAGGAAGGTGGAGTTAGAAGCTCTGAACCTGAAACAAATTTCAGAGAATGTTCTACATTCCCTGTTTCCTGTCAACACTGGCGCTGGCAGTGCTGGTTATCAAGGACGGTTTGGAACTTACAAAGCCATGACTGTGCCTTTCTGAATGTGGCAATCCAGCGCTTTGACTGTGCCATGGTAGGCACTGACATGCTCCAGTCAACCCCCGTTAGTCAGAGCTGGGCAAGTCTTCTCCCTTAGGAACTAGCAGCATGTTCCCATTTCCATCTGGATGGTAGATGCACAAGGATGAGATCAAAGTGCATCATGTAATAAACAGCACTGGCTACCAAACATGCTCCAAATCAGCACATTCACACTTGAAGATGGTTTTGTGTTAGAACATCTGTTTTGAACTGGGGTTTTAAAATACCCTGGCTAGCCAGGCTTAATTTTCTAGCTCTGGACAGGATTTTAAAGCATGCTTTCAGCTGTGACTAGCTGTGATCATGCTAAGGACAAAACAGCCTTTAACCATGTGTTAGCTAACAAATCCTGGAATATTGTGTCCAGTTGTAAGGCACACAGCGCTAGAAAAGCATTGGCCAGCTGAGATGGAGTCCAAGGGAAGGCCCTGAAATGGTTAGGGGCTGGAGCAGCTGATGCATGAAGAGAAGCTAGAAGAGCTCGATTTCTTCAGCCTACTGAAGGGTAAGGCAGGAGATTTTGTATAAGATACATAATTTGAACTTGACTATTCTAATGAAAGTAGTGATAATGAAGCCAAATTGTAAGGTTTTTACAGAAGGCCATTTGTTCACTAGGATGTGGAAGAACTCACTTCACATGGGTGAAAAACAACATTTTGATTCTTGGTTCTCCTCACCATCTGACCCAATGACCTAGAGAGGAGATCCTCTCTGTATCACAGTACCAACTACTGCAAGAGATTGATTCCCTTAGTGTTATAAATGTGTTTTAAAGCCTGAATTTTCTGGATGGTACGGTCAGTTCTCGGTGAAACATCCGTGGTAAAGTCCAGTGCTGACCTAGTTCTTTCGAACACACAAAAGACAAACTTCTGCAATTCAGTATAGAATCAGTCATCTAACTAAAGACAGTAACTACTTGTGTGCCATGTGCTCTTGCTCAAGTCACTCAGAAGGTTTCAACTTGAGATTATGGGTATGCAGCAGTCTAAATTAAACGAACAGTTGGCTTATGTGGTCCAGCTCTGGGTGCACTCTCATTCCTCCCTTACACCCAACACACTGCTCAGTACACCATTTCACCCAGCCATTTCCCTGATCAATATAAAAGTCACCTAACAGAAAGTGGCACATCCTTGTGTACAAACCAGGATCACAATAATAGCTAAAGCTGTAAGATTTAACATTGAATTCAACTTCTCCGTTTAATTTTAGAAAGCTGCAACTTTCCTAAGGTTTGGGTTGGGCCAGCTGAATGAAGTGCCCATTCCTATAGGCAAACTCTAATCTCAACATGCTGTTTCTGTTGGTTCTCATTCCTTAGGAAAAAGACAAAGTGAAAATTAATGAAACGCAGCGAACACTTGCTGGAAAGTATTTGCTTTATAGTGAAAATGCAGACATGCCACGACACTTCGAATGAAAGGCAGAAACCATTTCAGATACTCTTTATATCTCAGAGGCTGTTATGTAATTTGTTACTTAGATGTCATTAAGCTACATTAAAAAAAAACCACCAGACATACCAAATAAAAATTATGAAAATGCCCTTTCTGCCTGTGGGACCCAAGGTTCTGACCCCAGTAAAACCTTTAGTCTGCCAAGCAACTCAGAGACTTGAAGCTGTAACCTCCAGCTGCACCATGATTTGCTCCCTCCGTGCTGGAGCTCCCTCGCACAGTACGGTGATCTGCACAAGACAACTTTTTTCTCTCTGTCTGGGATTTGGAAGTGACCTCCTGCAACCTAACTGCTCTCCCCACCAATCTTTTCTTCAGGCTCTGTGTTGACCTGGCAAATGCTTCTAGCTGTAAGATGAAAAGAAGGTAAGGAAAAAATGGGGGAGCAAGCCCTGCAGATGAAAGTCTGAGGCAGTGTTTTCCTTTCCAAAGTGCTGCTACATTCCCATAAGCTTGTGGTTTCCTGCGTTCTGCTGGAGGGCTTTTTTTTCTTTCTCTCGCTTTTTTTTTTTTTTTAAATCCTTCTGGTGATATCTGAAGAGGGAAAATGTCCAGCACTAACAGGAGGCCTTTTGTTCTCTTCGTTTCTAAGTGGACTTTAACCTAGTTACTACAGACTGAGTCACTGTAGAAACAAATAAAATAAAAGCGCTCTGTTTTGTCCCTCTGGACAGGTCAGGGACATGTTAAGTTCTGCTCTCCCCCTCCTGCTTTCTGGAAGCAGCTTTAGACCTGGCATTAAACTGCAATAATAACGAACACAGTTTATGGCTTTTCTTTTTTATATGTCCTGGCAACCCCTACAGAGTTGATATTCCAATACAGCCATCAATTCATTAACAACGCAAATGCATAAGGGTGGATCTTTGAGTAACGACATGAAATTAAACCCGAGAAAGACCAGCTACGAAGCACCAGACCAGTATGATGTGGCTAAGTGTGACACATATAGGTGCATGTCTGAGCTATTTTGGTACCTTCTCAGATCTCAGATGTTTTAATAACTCACAGTAAATAACCACTTGTCTCCAAATATGACTGTAAGACTCTGGCTGTCAGGCTGGGTTGAATCTGATAGTTGAATTTCAGTCATTCCTAGCAGTTCTGTTTGCTGTGACAAGTTCTGTTACCATACATCAGCTTTAGAGTAAATCGTTATTTATTTAGATCTCAAACGTCTACATTAAAACAGGTCTGAAAAAACAAGCACCTTATGCATAGTCAGTCCTGTGGTTCCCTGGGGCTTACTGATCTCTGGAGGTGGTGGAAAGTCTGTGCACCAGAGGAATGCTCCTCCTCTTTCCCCACTTCTCTCCCCAGCCCCCCTTCCCTGAAAACCTTTTTAACTCTTGAGTGTTCCCCTTGCTTCTGAGTTCTCAGCTATGCTACAGCAGCTGCCTGTTGCTGCTGGCAAGTGCAGAAGTAGGGTACAGACTTGCTTTCACTACCCTTTTGTACCCTTCCCTAGAGCTGGTTGCTTATCTAAAGCCATTGTGTTGTTTTCCCACAGCCCTCTTCCTGGTCCAGGGTACTCCAACTCATTTTCAAAGTGGGGAAGTTTTGGAGAAGTTTTATACTGGAAAGAACTCTAGTACATGAGCCAGATTTTTTTAATTGAGGAGCGGGTACACATGCAAAGCCAGGACAGCGACAGACTGCAACACTCAGCAGATAGGGTTTTGTACAGGCCCATGACCATGTTGTGCTGCACAGAGAACTAAACAGAGGTGAAGCCAAGAGCATTTCAGACTGCTGGTGTGAGTCAGCAAGAGGTTCACATGTGGCTGCTATTGCACTGGGCATGGGAGGGCACAGAACACAGGGCCAGAACCACACTGATGCCAGAGCTGGTGTCCAGCACCAGGACATTGTTCAGCATCATGCCAGGACTCCAGTTGCTCCTCCTTCTCTCTCTCATTTCCCAGCAAACTTGTCAGGCTGTCATGCACTCTGGGGCTGCATGCCTGGCACAGATGGCACTGTTTCCCACACCTGCTTTGAGATGTGAGGAAAGACTGTTCTAGCTGATGAAGTTTGCTGGACAACACAAATACTTTGGCTGTGCTTTCTTTTCCTGGTTTGATTTCTTGTGCCAGTCTTGGGATTCCTCAACCCTGAAACAGTCCAGAAAGGGCCGGTCAATGCCTTTTGCTCTGCCAGAACATCTAAGAGTAAAGGGCTTGTACAGCAAATGAAAAATGAACTGTTACCCTACTGACTTAACACTGTGTTCTGTCTGAAGCAGCTGATCAGCCTACACAAGCTGCTGCATGAGTTATGAAACAAACAAGTCAAGTGCAAAAGCTCCATGATCTTGATGCTACTTAGCACCATCATTCTTACCTAACTTTTCCTTTGGTTTATTTCACAACAGCCACAAGAGACCAAAATATGGTCCAGGTTTAGCATCGTTTACATTACTCTTTTCTTCTTATTTATAGCAGTAGCAGGGGACGTGGACAGCTGTTTCCCTTATCTCATTCCTCACTACTACAGTATCTGGATTTCACTGGGATGGTCATCACATCACTCCGGTTTATAGAAAAAACGCTCAAGAAATCCCATCCCAATTGAAGATCTCAATGGATTTCCGAGCTTGTTAAGAGCAAGGAAAGCAGCGAAACATTCTGAAGCTCAGATGGCAAATTCTTTGGGACAGTTTCCAAGCAAATTTATGACCATTTCTTGGCTGAATCCAACTTTAAACAGAAATTAGAATGGTGAACATGACGGGAAATTTGTGATCAACAGAAGCAAAACATGTGTCTCTTACTGGTGACAACTGCACTGCAGATGCTGTCAACATCGCATGATTCTAGAACTGCCAATCTCTTTGCGGGTTGCCCTGCAGAAGGTCATGGCACTGAACTCCTGGTGACTGAATGGCTTTTGTACTGAGAAGTCCACTCCCTGATGTGCAGTGCATGATAGAGTTTGATGCAATTTGCTTTGCTATCAGATTAGGCAGAGGGGGCAAAGATATCACAAGGAAGATCTTTATGAGAGCAACCCTTTCTCATGGGTTCTGCATGGGTTATGCTTGTGCTTGTTCCTTTTGAAACCCGTTCAACACGTTCACTGCTCCAGGATGCTGCCTTGAGCTGTCAGTAAGGTACTCAAATGCCTTTACCTTAGCCTGCTGATTTATAGGAAGGGCACTTGTGAACAGAGATGCAGTTTACAAATCAGAACCAATGCCGACACAACTTTACATTCCTCCAGATGACATCCTGTTTCTGAGAGAATTACTAACCTAAGTTCATGTCAGAGCATTCCTTGCCAGCAAAGAGCACAGACAGAAGGAAAACATTTGAATCTCCTTTCAGGACAGCGTTCTTTCTCAATTTTGGCGAGTAAAGACCAGGCTCCTTAGTTCCAATAAACCTTATTTTCCCTCTTGAGTGCCTGACCCCAATAAAATGCTGACCATCAGTTTCAGAAGCACTACAACCCTCACATCACATGTCACCAATTTCCCTTCTCTGTTCACACATGGAGCCTGTAGGCCGTGTTTGTGCATGTGACAGAGGGAAGGAAAATAGCTGATGCATGATCTGCAAGTTACAGTGAGACTACGTGCATCTGCTTTGGGACGCAATGGCATGGCACAAATGACCGCAGCGGGTTTGTGTGACACACAAGCACATGACTGTGCATTCCACTGGGTAGCTTTGTGAAGATGTCAGTGGAACTGATTTTCTATTGTAAAAGCTGTTCTTTCTGCCAGAAGTTTTGGGGTTTGGTCTCAACTCTAGTAGTAGTTTGCAACATGAAAAGCTTCTCAGTGAAATCTATTTTTCTGACACTGTGGATACTAGGAAAGGTTAAGAATTTTCTGTGCGATGTAATAAAGTGTCTACTCATCAAGTTTGCTGACGATACCAAACTGGGTGGATTGGCAGATTCACTTAGCGGCTGTTCACCCATTCAAGAGGATGTGGACAGGCTGGAGGGTTGGGCTAAGAGGAATTTACTGAGTTTTAACAAGAACAAATGTAGAGTCTTTCACTTGGGAAGGAATAAAGGGAGGCATCAATCCAGGTTGGGTAGTGACCAGGTGGAGAGCTGGCCTCTACGTCCCTGAGGAGAGGGATCTTGGAGTTTTTGTACACAGCAAACTAAAAATGGATCAGCCATGTGCCCGACAATAGGGTGTTGGGATGGATCAAGAGGAGTAGATCAGATCTCCTAGCAGATCAAAGGAGGTTCTTGTACCCATTTATACTGCTTTAGTGAGGACACCTGGAATACTGTGTCCAGTTCTGATCTCCCCAGCTCAAGAGGGATAGAGGACTAATTGAGAGAGTTCAATGCAGAATGATTGGGTGTCTGGAACAACTGCCTTANACCTCAATAGAATAAAAAACTTCTTTACAACAAGGGTTATTAAACAGTGGAATGGGCTGCCCAGGGAGGCTGTGGAGTCCCCTTCTCTGGAGATGTTTCAGACCCATCTGGATGAGGTTTTTTGCAGTTGATTTAGGCTTTTAGGTGGTTATGCCTTTCAGTAATCTGTATCCTGCTTGAGCAGGAGTGTTGGACCCAATGGCCTTTGAAGGCCCCTTCCAACCCCAATAAACTGTGTAAACTGTGTAGCAGTGATAAGCACTGCACGTTATATAGTAAATGAAATAGAAAATGGAGTTAAGCAATGGAATAATATAACTCGCATCCATTTGTCATTCAAGAAGGGATGCACAAAAGAGTCTGTCACTTAATTCAGTGCTGTGATCAGTGGGCCTGCCTGGGAAAAGACTTATTTACAAAGGGGCTCATTATGGTTTTAGAGGTTGTTGAGGCCAAGGAACCTTAAATATGAGAGTGCATATGAATTGTTCTATTTTATAACTTTTCAGTTGCTCTTTCCAATATACTCCATCCTCCTGTGACCTTTTGCTCAGATATTAACCTAATCCACACCAAAACTGAGCTTCGCTGCTTCGTCACTGTCACCAGGAGCTGTTTTCTGCCTATTTGCACCCACTACAAAACTTCAGTTACCATTTTAATTCTATAACTTCCCAGTCAGTTTATCCTGCTTTCACCAGGCTGCAGCACTGACGTTCAGTACTCGGCACATTTGTGTAATCGAGGTTAAAAAGATCTTGCAGCAACAAATGAATGACAAAAAAAATTCCAAAATGCAATTTGAGCAGAGGCCTGAATGTCTGCTAAGACCTTTGACAGTAGATTTATTGGCTTCCAGCTGATCAGACAAACAGTCAGCTCCTAGCTAGCTTTATTCTCGCGTGATTTGAAGACGTTTGGATAGCGCATTTTAAACCAATTGGTTGTTTTCTCAGAGTCTACACAGGGGTCCGGGAGAAAGGGGAGTATCTTTCTTGCTAATGTTAGCCAGACAATGGCAGCTTAACTGTAAAGCCCCCTAAAAAAAGAATAAGCCTATTGTGTCCCTAGTGTGTTTCCCACATTTCAAAGGCCACTAAGCAGCACCAGCATCTTTGCCTCTGGGTTACTGAGAAGACAGACTCTTATGCTTATTAAATGATGGCTTTCCCCAATGATTTGAAACAAAAAAGGCACACACATACAAAGCCAGAGATGTGCACATTTAAGACTTCTCCTGCCACAAGGTCAAACACATGAAAAGACACAACAAAAAGTTTGGCCCTGAGATACCAGGGTAGACCCACTTGCCCATCTCTCCCACACCGGCCCTTACTCTCTTTTCTCCTGCCAGAGCCCCCCATTCCCGCACAATTAAGTGCTGCTCCAATGGCATTTCTGCCCAGCTCCTTCCACTTGGCTTCACTGCTGAAAAAGGCCTTGTTGGGGAGGCGGGCGCTGCTGCCTCAATGGCTCTGAAGCATTCATTATCTGCCGCCTAATTACATGGCCGGCATGGCCGTGCTGCTGTGGGAACATTGCATCACATTAATCAGCCAGGGGATGTGCCAAGATGAAAGGGTTCCCTTGTATCTGCTCTCTGCTGTGGAAAATAGGCAGGAGGGTGGGGGAAGGAACGGGTATTTATGACGTGACGAGGGAGGGAGGGGTGGCACAGCGGGTGCCCCCCAGCTCAGCCCGGTCTGGCATCCATCTTCCTGAGCCCCTGCTCCTTTACCAAACCTGCTTTTGGTGTTGGGACAATGGGCTGAAAGCCAAGCAGTGTGAACTATCATCACAGCACCAGTATGAGCTAGGGCACTGGCACACTGCTCAGCTGTGCTCCAGGGAGCTGATCTGCCATGGCAAATCCTGCCCTCAGCCCTCTCCAGGCAGAACTGGGACCACCTGTTTGATCAGGCTGGGGTTTAGCTGCAACCTGGCTGGCAGAGTCACTGTCTCTTGGAACACCCCCAAACACACTTCCCTCTAACAGTCTCTGAGGCAAATGTTAAACACTGGCTGTGATGGGCTTCCTGAATCAAAGTCAAGCTGGTACCCAAAAGTGAAAGTTCTATTTCTCAGAACCTGCTGGTGAGAACCCTAGCTCAACCACACAGTACCAGCTTTTAAAGGATTCTTGAAACCTGAGAAGAGATCTCATTTCCTCCTATCTTTGTCCCACTTGCAGGGCATTAGAAAGGCTTTGTAATGCTTCGCATAGATGCTCCTCTGTGTTGGGGCTGGGGGGAGGGCTGAGGCATCCACACTGGCTGTCTGGCACTCTGCAAAGCACTGGATCGGAGAGGAATACCAAATGACACTCCTTGGCTGAGCTGTTCATTGCTATGAGATGCAACAGCAGAGCTCTAAAGAGAGTAAGGGAAGGCAGTAAATGAAATGAAAGACATAGTAAGTGCGGTTCTGTGCGTTGGTTAGCCTCTCCCTTTCACTTCTGGTTCAGTCTGTTCAGATCGGTGCTCTTTAAAATCCTCAAAGAACTGGCAGCAGCCTGTGCTCAACTCTCTTCCCATTTCTGTCGGCCTTCTGAGCACCAAGCTTTTCTGCATTTGAGCTGCGCTGCAGGTTGACTTCAACTGCTTTGGATTGAAGGGTCTTGCCTCCAAACACCATTGTTTTTGCAAAACATCTGGCTTATTAATGCAGGCTACTAAAGCCACTTGGGAAGCAGATTTACTGAGATGCAGATAAGTTTATCTGCCACAAAGTAGGTGTGAATGCCAGCTCCTCCTGCAGTGACTGCTGCTGAGCCCTCCCACTGGTATCCCGGGACAATTGGGGCAATTGTGGACAATTGGGGCAGGCTGTTTATCTTCATGCCACCTGTTGTGCTGGAGTCACCCTGACCCAGTGCCACCTTTCTATTCAAATAGTGGTGCCCAGTCCAGTGGTGTTCCTTGGGTTTGAGAACACAGGCAGCATCTCTTCCGAGGTACTGCATAGCCCTGCGCTAAGAGGTTTGACTTCATTGCCCTCTGCTGAGAGGAGTCTATACAACAGGGCCTAGCATATTTCTTTTTTTAAGGAGACCTAATGGGACAAATGGCAACCAAACCATGGAAGAACAAGTTTATAGTTAATCTTGTTGCCTATAACATAAACCAAGTGAATGGAGCAGGAAGAAACGTTTAATATATCTCAAGTCCAGGTATCTTCTCTCCATCCTGGGCTTTTCATGCCTAGTGTTGCTCTGGTTTACCTTGTTTCTTGGGCACACGGAGCAAGAAGGTCCACTGTGACACAGAAGATGCTTAAATCCAGCATGGGGACTGCATGGCCAAGCAGTAGTCTCAGTCCTACTACCACAAAGCCTTTTAAGTTTTAACTCTTGTTCCAGTGCTAGACATTGACACGAGGAAAGAGTAACTCAGCTTACTTTCTACATTTGCCAGGTTTGGACAGAATCCTTCCTCTGTCTTTTGAGCACACACATCCTACAAACAAACTAACTCTGCCAGCTGTATATGCACTTCTCTTTCCTGCTCAGTCTTTGCTTACCCATCCTTCTTAAACATAGGCTCTTTGGTACTTTCCTTTTTCCCTCCTTTCCTTCAAGCCACCAGGACCATGGTGCTCTAGCCAACTACTTCTCAATAGAGGCCCAGGCATTCCATAAGATGAGCATTCTGCCAGGCCCACATTCACTAAAGACTGGGAAAAGCCAATGGGACCTGAATTCTATCCCAAAGACAAAGCACAGGTTTATCCCCAGCAGTATTGGGGTTACTAATTTAGCAGTAACTAGCCAACCTTTTCATCTTTTGCCCAACCAAAGTGAGAAACTCAGATCAGTGCAGTATCCCATGCTACAACTGCCCAGTTTACACCAGGGGAAAAAAGCTTAAGAGATAACACAGTGGAAAACCTCTGGTCCTTAGCAGATAGATAAAAGGACAGAAGCAGGAGGAAGACATCCCAAGGCATGATACAGGGGAGATAACGACAGAGAAATGTGTCAGACTTTATGTAATTACTACTAGTGAGGTTAATTTAAGGGCAGCTGATCCTGTGGGAGAACATGATAGCTCTGTGTTCAATGCCTTCTCTGAAATCCTGGAGCCTTCTGTAGCCCTCCACCTGTAATGCCTCTTTGGGGCTGGGACACCCACTGCTCCCCAGTGCAGAAATGTCTCCTTTTCTCATGAAACCCACCTAGCAATGTGCCATCACACAGTCACACCTAAAAGGCAGTGGCTTATCTGCTGGCTACCTGCACCCCAAGCAACGAACTCTTGCTTGCCCTGGCTCCTGACAGAAGGGACATGAGCCCCCCCCACACAATGGGCTTAGCATGGGAAAATGCCTTTTGACTTCTGTCAGTATTCCAGGACTTGAGCTTTGTTTAGGCCCATGAGTCAAGGCACTGAGAGGACCCAATGCAGCAGAAGGAAGAGGTCTAGCATAAAAGACAGTTCAGCTTCCATCTCCTCCTCTTTTTCTGTGCCCCTCTTGCTGCCACACTTGGAGTGGCCATGCAAGACACCTTTGTGAAGTGACCTTGGTATAGTAAACACTGCAAACCATAGAGTTTCTTCCAGTTTTGGGAATGCAACTTTGAAAATGTTTCTGTCCAGTGACAGCAGAAAGATGATGGTATGAAACATTAATGGCAATTTCTTGTTTTGGCACAAAAAGTCACTGCAACTGAACTGGAAAATCAACACCACAAACATTCCCCCTCCCAGCAGAGGGAAGGAGAACCCAAAGCTCTGCAACAGAAGTATCTCCAAAGTTCTGTGTGCCCTAAGGCATGGCCTCAACCAAATCCCAAGCACAGAGAAGTTCTTTTGCAGTTTCACCTCCAGTCTCCATGCGATAACTTTCTTTACAATCCCACACTAACATTTTCTCAACTGGAAACATAATCTCTGCCTTTTCCTTCTCTTTGTCTTGGTCCCTGCCTACAAAGCCCTGTTATCTGAGAATCTTTTTGCCCCCTTGCCCCTATGCTTCTGTTAGCCTTGCTCTACATATTCTATCAAACAAAATAAAATCAAACTTCAAATGCATTACGAAGGGTCTCAAGCCACTTGACAGTAACTGCAGCACTCGTGCCTATCTCTCCCTGGTGCCAAAGGTGAGAGGAATTTTAGTAATTCAATAGATAGATAAGATAGGCGAGGTTATTTGATTTAGTATTTGTCTGTACCATGCTTCTGAAATACCATGCAGCTACAAAAATGCTGAAGGTCACATGATATGTTTATTTGGGCAAGTGAAATAACTTGTTCTAAAGCTGTATGCTCATTCCAGGTGCCATTATCATACTTTTAATGCTTTACTGTAAGTCCTCCTTTAAACCAAGCTCTTTCAGTGTTGATTTTTAAGTAATTTTCTTCCCTCCCAGTACCCACACTAACACCAACAGGGCTCACAAGGAAATCCCAACAGGCAGACTATTATTCAGTCCATTTCTGCATTTCTAAGGCTCCTCGACCTTCCTTTTGTCAGATAAAAGCTTCCCATCTCTTTAAGCCCTTCATTCTTGCAATAGTCCCACAGAAAAGTTGACATCCCTGGCAAGGAGAGTGAAAAGCAGCTTGTCGGACCTTCCCAATAGAGCAGGCTAGGGTTGTTTTAGCCTGTTTAAATCTTTCCCCTATTTATATGCTAATGCTCTGGTATCAGCAGAAAGTATAAACAGTGTTGTTTACAGCTCCCCATAGTCTGTGAGCACCAGGCTGCCAGGAGAATACTGTGTACTGGGCAAAGAGATGTATTTATGAAAATGGCCACTTCTAAGACTGTAAGAAACAAAACGGAACTGTAAAAACGCAGCGTCAGCCAACAATCCAACCCTACAAAACAGGACCAGCCCAAATCCATTAGCTAGGGGGTCAGTTGTGGGCCCCGGGGAGCTATGAGATTTCATATTTAACCGGGAGAGATCTGGAGAGACCTTCAGCACAGAGACCTCAGAGAAAAGTGAGCATGAAGTTCCTTGGCAAGGCAACTTACATGCTCCATTTGCTATTACTGCAGATTTTTCTTAGTGGATAATGGCTCATAGCTTGGCTCGTAGCTCTCTTGGATCCTGAAGCAAGTTAAACTATCCTAAGAAAAACAGCGCAGCCTGAAGAAGCGGGGACAGGAATTCTCAAGTTCAGATCTTGTAGTTCCATTTTGCTATGTGATTCCCTTCACCAGCAGAGCGCTACGTCTTAGAAACAACAGTAAGCACAAAATTGAGAGATATTATGTCAGAGGTGTTAGTGCGATGTAGCATCTCTGAAGACATCAGTTGACAAACTGTTTACAAACGCAATGGCACTCCCTGTTCACAAGAAGGGAAATACCTGCTCACATCAGTAATGCCTTATCTTACAGTCATTAAACACTTCTCAATGCCTTAAAAATTCCCTGTGCACCACAGTAGCTACTGCATGCATTTCTCTCACAAGTGCAATTACTGACAAAAGAGGCTGGAGTGGTTGACCCGACAGTACCTCTAGATTGGTTTTCTACTCAAAGACACAAGTCTGGAACAAGGAGAGCATAACTCGTATTCTCCTACTGTATGTGAAGTGTCAGGTCTCTTCAGGTGAGATTCGCCACTCTACTTCCAGGAGGGAAATTGCAGGGGACTTCAACTGGGGCTGAACCTTCTCCTGAGTTCAGGCCACCCAGACCAGCTGAGCTGCATCCGGTGCCTGCACTGACAATACTGCACTCTCATCTCTTTGGAGGGGCACTCTAGTGGCCTTATGGCCAGTCCAGCATCTCACTGGTGATCTAGAGCTGTATCACACCCACTAGTACCATTGACTCTCTCTCTGGGCAGTCTCAAGCATCAAGAAAGGACCAAGTCTTTCCCTAACCCTCAGAATCCCTGCAGAACCAATGCACAGGCATCTGACTAGCATGACTAACATGATCTACCAAGCACTAAACCCATGACAGGGTAAAATGCCAAGAGGACCATTCGCCATGACATTGTTCCTTGTCAGAGCAGCACAGTCACAAAAAGAGTTTGAGGTGGTGAATAATGTGAGTTTCACATTGGCAAAGATGTGCTTTTTCCCAGTGGGAATTGGGTTGCTAAGTTGATCAAGAGGATTTGCAGTGAGCCTTTGCTGTAGTAACTAGACACAGGCCTGCACGAAAATCCCACATTTGGCTGTGGCACACTAGCTAAGACTAGTCTTCTCTCTTCTAGGAGTGTGTTCCCAGAGAAGGAAATGGCTGATTTCTGTTACTACGGTAAGTCTGAAATTCAGCACCAGTATGGTGGTGCCATGCCAAATTTTCCAATGCTGAAAGTTTCTCTCTCTCCCAAGTTAAAGTAAGATACGTGTGGGCTTGCACACATTACTTGCATCCTCTTTCTAAGAAACTTAATCTAGCCAGTTCTGAGCTTTGAAGTCTTTCTGTACAATATAAAAGGGCTAAGCCTACCCAGGCTAGATCAGGTGCTCTGCAACCCTTTCACTGGGGATTCGGTGGGATTCCAAGTGCTTATCAACATGTGCAAATAAATCAACCCAGTACATTTATTCCACTCCAGACTGTTTGAAACTAGCTCATTTCTATGACTGTCAGACAAACCCCTAAGCCAGGCGGGGATGATGCTTGCTGGAGCCAATTTTGAGCTCTAGCAGAAGTTTCTAAATGCCCTTCGATTACTTATTATTAATTACTGTTCATTAAATACCATCAGTAAGAGACAAACAAAGCAAAGGGTTAACCCTTAAGCACAAAGTCTTTCTATTAAGACCACAATGTGAACAGCAAGAGACTTCCTGAATCTGAAGCCAGGACCTGGGATTCTAGTGTTTGCACTTTTGGCACTGGAAGCTGCAAGAGGACGAAGAGGTGTACGCGTTTTCTAGGGTAGGTGCGTGTTTTGGTCAAAGAGAAAAGCTGACACACCTCAAACTGTGCGAGAGTACTGCAGATGTACTTCTTAAGAGATGCATCTACGGAAATATTAATAAAGAAAAGGCTAGAATGTGGTCTTACATAATTCATTGCTGCTGGGACACAGGCCGGGAGGGAAGAATGGAAAAAACAGTCCATAAAGATGCCAATAGTTTCTAAGCAGAAACATCTGTTGAAGTCTTAAAAACGGTCAGGCCTGCAGCAAGCTCAGCAACAGGAAAGTCTGCAGTTGATCACTCCTACCCTCATCAGCCCCATGAGCTCCTACCCCTGGGATCAGCTCGGAGCTTGGAAGATAAGTGATACCATGAATCAAACATGGCTTCTTTCTTAGGAGGGAAAAGGGGAGGAACAGAGAGCCAGGATGGATGTCCAGGGAAGACAAATGATGATTTGGAATGAAGGTATTCAGGAAGGGTTACAAAAGAGTAAGGGAACAGGCAAAGGGAGACCCAGTGGCTTATCCACTCTGTCCCAAGGGGGGCTGGACGCCGAGTTTCCAGTGCTCTGTCCAGTCTAATTTTAAATGTCTCAAGAAAAGGCCCTGCTCCCCTCGGGAGGCTGTTGCAAAATCTCACAAATCATCTTTGCCTTAAACATGACTGCCTCTTCCTTTGTGATAGTACGTTTAAACTTGGGAGTTTTCTCTTGATATTCAGCAGTGCTCCTAACCGTATCACTTCCAAACAGCAATTTCTTCTTCCTGAAAACATTTGTTCCCCTCTGCTGTCTCCTCTCAATAAAAGAGTTATCTTAAAAAAATATCTGTGGAGGTTGTGTTTTCTTCATCTCTGCAGGATCTGCATCTGCCAGCAGGAAGTGGACACGATTCCGCTGGATCATCCAAGGATCGGCGAAAGGGGGGCCTCAGCTGCTACGTTACAAAATAAGTAGAAACTGGCAAAAGGTCTCCTAAAGCAAAGGTTGGGACCTTCCCCTCCCACCTTCACTTGTGTTAGGTGCCAGTTTTGAGTAATTGCTCGCACTACAGCTGCTTAAATAGGTAAACATTCATCCACCAAGGAGGCCAAACTTCAATCAATGACAAAACAAAACTGAACTGCTAGGCTTTGGGTCGAGATGCCATTTTTGTTCCAAATCCAAAACTCCAGCAGCCTGCATTATCCATGGGAGTGGGCAGCAACCTAGCAGTACATTTCTGTGTTTGTGCAGGATTCTATTTTAGAGTTAGCGGTGACTGAAATACCATGAGAACTGTATTTCATTTCTCAAAACAAGGGTAATATTTGAGGGCTTGAGACTTCAAAAGTATTTACCTTGTGCTTTTGGAAATCTAAGGAAAATCCTTCCCTTCCCTTAAACTAATCGCTAACATTTTCCTAGCAATAGCTGTTCTATATAAAGTTAGACTGAAGGGTCAACATATGGCTTAGATTGGAGCCCTTGCTGTGAAATTATGCACACAGTCCATGACCAGCACCTCCGTAACAATAACAGAGCTGAGCAGAGCAGTGGTTAGAGTGATCAGATGTTCAAAAACAAACTCTGCAGTTTGCAGTATTCATCAGTTTACGGATTTTGACTCCAAAATGGCACACACACTGGTTTCCTTCCTGGCCCAAACGGTCCCAGTCCTCAGCACTGAACATCAAAGAAATCCTGCTGCTCAAGTGGGTCCCTTCCAGCCTGCCTGCCTTCCTGCTCTTCTTCCCCACCTTTGGCTTTTTTCATTACACTAACAGCTTTGAACCAGAAACTGTGGCACTATCTGAAGATCCAAAGATCCATTTATTAATCTTTGTAAGATCTTCTCCGCCTTCGTACTTCCTTTCTCTCTCTTGCTCTCTATATCTGCAACAAGGAAGTTTTCTTGAAGGTGAATTGTTCATGTTTCTAGCTGCAGAGTCCATTTTCCTCTCCTGAAGTCAGTGGTACAAATACTATGACCAGAAGTAGTGGTACTAGACAGCTTTTTCATATCATGCAGCAAAAATGACTGAGCAAAAGGCCTTATCAGTAGCTTGGTTTTCCTTTCAGGCGTGGAACAAAGTTTTCACACTGCATTTGAGGCACCGGATGGCTTCAAAGACTAAGAAACACAAAAGGGCTTAGGAAGCTTTCTGCATCCTGCTATTCCTCCTGCACATTTCTAACCAGTCCCAACCAGCTTCTTACATCCAATCTGGGCTCACGAAGCCCCAGTTCCCTGCAGGTCCTCTGGCAGTACACAAGAAGGGAACGGTCTCCAACAATGCAGGAGTAAAGGGAACTTTTAACTCAATGTTAAGCCTCTTAAAAAATGAGCTGAGGTTCCTGTGAGATTTTATTAAATCTGCCAGCCCGTGAAACACTGCCCAGTGGATCAAAGACACAATGCACCCTTTCTTAGCTTGTGTTGAGCTCTTCATGGATCTCCAAAGGGCAGTAAGGCTGTAATGTCTCGTTAGGTCAGCCACTGAATACAAGGAACCCAAAAAATCGCCAGAGACCAAGAGTCAGGATGAGACTCTGCCATCCCTTCAGGAGCACGACGTCTGACCCTTTTAATTCATCTTCAGTCCCTTCACCCCCCAGTACACTGAGAACTGTTCACTGTTGCTGATGTATAAAACCCTGCCACAACAACTACTAAAAAGGGCAGCTCCATGCTGGCATTGATCCTGCCTTCATCTTACTGCATTCATTGTCTAAGAGAACAGAGGCAGGATTAGAGAAGGTTTAGAGTGCAACCAGGCAGTAAGATTAATAACTGCTCTTAGCTTCATTCATGATCAATTGAGTGTGTGCAAATGTGCAAAGGACCTTCTCCAAACAATCAGTAGGGATGGTGGTGAGTGTTGTGGTACCAGAAACCCAGCAAAGCAGATTTCAGTGAGGAGCATTTCTTGTAGGGAAGAAGTAAATGCTTTGCTAGCAATTGGCAAATGCAACTGTACTTATATAGATCTGCTTGTACGTACTCCAAATCCACCCACCCTTTCTCACTCCTGGGAAAGTCCACTGCCTCTGGCGGGTGCACAGGCTAGGCTTATATGAAGGGAAGTTTGCTATCAGGGTCATTCAAACACGTTAGCTACTTTTCAGCTAATCAAACACCTTGGAATCTCCAGCATAGGATGTTTCACCAGATTTATCCCAACTTTACCTCCTGCAAGTACTGGCAGATAAATCACATGGGATGGATCCTTCAAGAATTCTCGTATATGTGAACACCAGACACGGAGATCACCAAGATCAGAGGTGATCATCCAGAGGGATGATCAACACACCGGTAGGACTTGATAAAATTTTGCAGCTGTTAGCGTAGAAGTGAAAAATGGAGTGGCATGTGAATGAAAACTGGCCATGTTTTACATTCATCACCTCATTCTGCTAAAACCACTTAAACACAGTATTTTTTGTAGTGACATGCAGCACAGGGAGTGACCGCAGTACACATGCGTTACGCTTGGAACACCACTCCGGTGGGAGCAAAACCATGTAGATGTTGATTTCAGAGTATAGAATATCAGATCATATTATTCTGCAGAGATGCTCCTGTTTTGCATTTGTACATTACTTTTTATCCTAGAAAATACCAAGGTAGGGAAGACTAAGGGACACTGATATCCACATGCTGCAGAGCTGGGGGCAGCAGGCACCTCTGTCTGGTCATGCATCTCCAGTGCCTGCGGTTAGGTTTCAAAAATATTGAGCCCTCCAGACATTCTTCTTGGTCTGACAAAGGACAGGAGGGGAGGGCACTGTAACAGTGTCCTGCAGGACCACAACTCATACTTCAAATAATGGAGCGTTACCTGAATTCCCATCCCACAGCCTGCGCCCAGCAGCTGGCTTTATTCCCAAGCACTTAGAAATTGGCCATCCTGGTTTAATTGAAACAGCAGGAGAATTTATAGAAGCAAAATTGAATTCCCCTAACTGATAATTGAAAGATTAACTTCTGGAGGGGATGCCTTGAGATTTTTAATGACCACACACATTCAGGACCTCAGTTTAATATCTCATTATCAATGTAGTACTGACTAAACCAGTGCTGATGGTAGAGAAAAGGGGAAAATGGAATCAAAAAGTACATACAGACCTCTGAAATACGGTATAAAGAGGTCACTACAGCAGTCCCACAAGATCTGGCTGCCCGTGAAATTTCTTATTGATTAACAATCCATACCGGCGTCAGTGAGAGAGTCCAGGAAAAACAGAGCTGTTCCACTGTGTTTTTAAACAAAACAAAACAAAAAATCCCACAAAATCCTGACAGGCTCTTGGTTTCATTAAGCTAAGTGCCACTGGCTTCTGCAGACTTCAGCTGAGTTCATTAATGGTCAAACTTGGGCTACCTTTATGGGACCACCGTATGAGACTCAGGCTTCGCAGTCCTTTAAAATTCTGTTTCCAATCCATGCTAACCTCTGCCCTCCACAAAAGCATTAGTAAAAAACATACGTTGGCACTGAAGGGAGATTACAGCCCTTCACACCCAGTGTGACTTACTGGGACAGGGGGTGGGTGAAACTCAAAGTGGGCCATTCAGTCTAGAGGCTCAAGGTCGCTCAGTGACTTCAAAGAGTTACTTTCTCATGACAGGGCTGTATGATTTGACTGGATTATTCTGAATTACACCTTGTGAAATGTTGCCTCTTTGGCATTTTTAGCCAAGAACTGACCGTGGAAATACCCTGTTTTGCTGACAGGAAGGGACTTGGTTTTAGGATTGAGGCATGCTAGCCAGAGCAAGAAGGAGAATACGGAGCAAGCAACAAACATCAGTCTGCCGGCTGTCCTACCAACATTAAATTCACTTCAAAAAACAATTGAGAGAGAGTTGTTAAGATATCTAAGAATGCTGATACTTCTGAGAAGGGAAGCAAGACACGGGTCATTTGTAAAAACAGCAGAACCCCTGCCTGTAACTCCAGCAACGCTCAATCTCTGTATTTCAAAGGGCCCTCTGAGGCTGGCGCTTTCACGCACGTACCCAGTGTTCACAGGGAGCATGGGAAAATCGGCTCATTGTGTCGGAAGGCCTTGAAAGGGAAAGGAGGCTTGCGGTGGAATGGGAGGGGGCAAGAGCTCGAACCCAGCTTGAAAACGCATGGAGAGAAATTGAAAACAAATCCGTACCTAACCCCCAGCACGCACATGCGCGCTCTGGCACACCCTAAACTCTGCCTGAACTCCCACATCTGAGCCCGAGCTGCTTTGCTTTGGGAGCCACTGCTCACTTCTTCTTTTTCCTCCCCCCAGTTTTGTTTTTTAAGGCCCATTGTTTTGTTTTCAATCACCTCCTTTATGAAGAGGAAAAGAAAAGCAACGGAGTTGTGGGTGTATGTGTGTGTGTGTGTTTCTCCCAGGCGGTACAGGCAGACCCAGTTGTCCAAAGCTGGGTGCAACATCTGGCTGGCTTGCTGCTGGTGTGGATTTCATAAATATTTGGGAGGTTGCATGGGGTGGGGTGGGGGGGTGTTGCTGCAGGAGGGAGTCTAGATAACTTTTGGGCCCACACAGCACAGGAGTTTTGAAAGCCTGCTTTTCATTAGCATTGCCTAGCAACCAGCTCATCTGCTGTAAATCTCATCACGCCCCAGCAAAGCATCCACGGCATGCTAATCTTTTCATTTCATAGAAAAGCTGCTGTAATCTTTCTTCCTTTTCCTTTCTAAAAGAGCAGACAATAATAATAATATTAACGATAAAAAAAGAACCCGGCCCTGCTCCTCCCACTGCCCTGCACTCCCCCCTCCCCACACTCCTTAGTGCTCTGGTTGATCCAACACTTCGCTGAGTTCCCATGGCTGACCTACATGCGTGTGTTCTGGCTGATAAGTCCCAGCTGCGCAGGCGAGCTGGGGCCGGCTCATGCTGTTTGTGCTGGGCATGCTGGAAAGGGAGGATTTCTCTGAAGGAGGCGGGCAGAGTTACAGCACTGAGTCCGAATGGCTCAAATGAAATCTCTGGCTTCAGATACTGTAACCAAAGCCTCCCCAGCAGACAGGAGAGAACTGGTTTGTTCTGGTGTGTGCATATGCATGCGTGTGCATGCTCCTGTGCGCGTACACGAGCCTGAGCTCCTACTATAGCCACAGGAGTAGAGCGAGCCTTGCTTTGTCACTGATGAATTCCATGGCCAGCCAGCTGCAAAACAAGCCCAGCTCTGGAATCTCCCTGGGCTTTGCCTGTCCTTTCACTCTGAAAATACCATGCCTAAGGGTAGGGGAAGTGGTTTGGACAAAATAAGATTTGACCTGAGCATCTGCCCAGAGCCGAAACCAACTGTCTGTCTCCCTGATTTCTTGGCTTTTCATAAAGCTCAAATAATTTGTCTTGGCACCTGCCCATCTTCAGGCATGTTTGCTCTTTACAGTTCCACATGGAAACACTGATCCATCATGAAACAGGCCATGCATGAAGCTTCTGAGCTGGTGAGAGGCAGGAACTTGAAAACCTGTGGAAAAGCACATTTTCAGATATCCAGTCACAGAATCACAGACTAATCTTGGTTCAAAAGGACCTCCTAGGTCACCAAGTCCAACCATCCCCACACCAACAAAAAAACCTCAATACCTGAGAGATTGACAAACACAAACTAACCCCCTCCATGCTGCCATGCTAGCAGGTCAAGCACCATGGCTACACGGTTTTTCAACACCTCTAGGGATGGGGACTCCACTACCTCCCTGAGAAGGCCCTTCCAGTGCCTCCCCACTCCTTCTGTAAAGAATTTCTTCCTAAGATCCAATCTAAACCTCCCCTGCCTCAACTTCAGACCCCATTTTTACAGACACACATCCCAACAAGCACGGTTTGCACTAACTTGCTCTTCCCTCAGACTTCTCTTTCTAGTCTCCATATTTCTTCTGCCTTTTTCATAATTTTAAGTACTCCTGATGATGTTTTCTCCCCACTCAAACAACAGTCAGCTCCTCCGAAGTGCAGTCCTGGGGGCCACTGCACATTCTGCTTAACACCCTATCCTATTTCCTGCTCCTTGAACCTGTGAACCTTGAACACAACACACCTCTCTGCTACCCACACACTATGATTGAGAGCAGACTCCCTCACAAAGATGTTTCCTTTTCCCCTCCCCAGCATAATGCTGGAAGGATTCCTACTAGCGAGGTGCTATAAAGATGACTGCAAGATCACAAGGCCCTAAAGCAAAGATTAAGTCACTCAGGACAATAAAGTTGTTATCAGACCTAAGGAAATGACAACGGAGCTATTGTGTAACAGCCAGGTAGAGATACTATGAATTTCCTAAAACATCCACATTCGAACTGAAACAAAGTGATGCCTGGGAAGCAGCAAATGCTATGCAAAGTTGGAAAGGACACTGGGATCATGGAAGATGTTTCAGGGTCACACTGCTTTGCATTCTTAAGCAGTGCCATGGTGAACAATTCCTTTTCAGGCCCACTCCTACAAAGCCTCAGAGGATAGCTCCAGTAACAAAGCTTCTGGCAGCCCAGCTAAAGGAACGGCTGCAGGGCCAGGGAAAAGCACTCTGAGGAAGTTCAACCAAACTCCTCTGGCTACCTCCTCTGGCAACCACTTCAAAAGGTTTCATGGAGCAGGGTGCCCATGAGCAGATGAAATGAGACTCTTCATGCACCATTTACTGCACTTGACAGGGAAGAACTACCAAGTTTTGAAAAACACATCTACCTCCTCTTTCTTCTCTTCTAAACAACTTCAGTGCTACTGGCCTCAGCAATCTGAGCTGCAAATGCTTTCAGAGTCATCAGTCAGGTGAAAACCCATTTCCCTGTGCACACACTGGGCTTGAAACCATTATGGGCTGGCTCTGCTCCCACAGCCAGCTGGAGACAGAGGTGCTTCAAATGCTTTCTACGGGAAAGGAAATACAAACCCCACCTTTGCTGGCTTTTAATTAAAACAAAAATCTCAAGCCTCATTGGTTCTCAGGAAAACACAGAGCTGGCTCATGGTTAAAGTGATAGTGGGGAAATATAATTAGTATTTTAAGAAATTTCCTTCCCTGTGTTACTAAGAGCTCTTACAAAAGGGCTGTTCACTGTAAAAATAAGACTTTCTGCTCACTGGAATGCAGGTATTGTGGACTTACAACTGAATTCAGCTTTGAATTGCCTCCTCTTGCTAGGAACTTTCTACCATCTTTCTACCATCACACACCTGCACAAGTCAGCTCCGCTAGTGAGGAGTGAGAGACAGCAAAGCACTCACTGCAGCAGGTGGTGAGGAGCAGCAAGTAAGGAACTGAATGCCACTTACCCACATGGCAGAGCATTTGTTGTGAACTACCATCACTGTAGAGATAGAAAAGGATATATTCTTGTGAGTGGAAAATAAATTGGAATGGAGACAGGATTCCTCAGTTGGGGTGCACATATTTATTTTCATCATCTTTCTGCAGAGTCCCAGGAAACAGAACTTAAACACTGGACAAGTTAGTCTTCTCTGTAGTCCCTGCAGTTTTCAAATCCCCAAGCTGAACCGCATTCTCATGAGCACCATGAGGGGAAAAGCCAAGAACTGGGGCCTGCAAGAAGGCTGGGGAGGGACATTTTGCAAGGGCTTGTAGTGATAGGTCAGGGGACAATGGCAGGAAAACGTTCCTCGCTATGGGGGCTGGAACAAGTTGTCCAAGGAAGTTGTGGCTGCTCCATCCTTGGAAGTGTTCAAGGCTAGGCTGGATGGGACTCTGGGCAACCTGGTCTGGTGAGAGATATCCCTGTGCATGGCAGGGGGTCAGAACAAGAGGACCTTAGAGTTCTTTTCCAACTCAAACCATTCTATGATATTATGATTCTAATATCCCTTAGGTCCTCAGAGTATGGGAGACTACTTAAAGATTATGGAATATATTATGTTTTACTTTTATCAACATAAAGGTAAGGAAACATGACAATGTTAACCCATCTTCTTAACACCGGATTCCAGTCTATGGATAAATGTTCCTCACAGGCTCTAGTAGAGAAAAAATTCTTAATAAAATGAATTAGCACATTCTTGTACTGATCCATGTTTGGGAACAAGTCAGGGCTAAGCAAACTCTGATATGCAAGAGTCTTTGGGGTTTATTAGCATGTCTAATAGTTTCCCCGTAAGTTTTATTCTTCTTTGATAAGTCATGTTCGTACAGTATTAGTAAAATGACAGCTTCCAACGAGAAGCCCACATTATTGGACTGGGCTGAGAAATACCATTCTTCACAGTGTTCTGCAGTTCAAAGAGAGGAAAGTTTGTCAGAGTATAGCTGAGGGAAAGAAAATGTGAGAAGGCAGTTAAATAAGGTTATACAGGTGCTGCTACTTCAGACTGTGGAAAAAGAATAAATTATAATACATGTTAAAGAAAATAATCTCTCTAACATTTGAGTCTTCTTACTGTGGGGCTAAAACCACAAGCCTGCTTTAGGAGTGCTGCCCTCTTCTAACCAGCCAAACATCACACTGACATTCTTCAGTGACTTGTGGTTTGAGAGGCAGCCATATGCAAAACTGAGGTCTGTGCACTTCTTAGAACTAGAAACTATTTGTGTATGTTCTGGTAAACTTGGAGATGCAATCAAGCCAAAGCAAATTTTAGATGCTAATAGATCTCAGTCTCATGATAAATTTTATAGTCTCCTATGACGATTTTATCATTTCAGTCCACTCCTTACCCCTCACAAATCAAAAAAGAGTTACCAGTTTTAGGAGAAAGAAGAGAAGGGTTTAAATGCTGCCAATATCAAAACAGAGCATTTCAGAACAGCCAGAGTTTGAAGCAGGCTCTGTGATTGGTAGCAACAAGTCAAACTCAAATTACATACAGGAGTACTCCAAAAGTTTAAAGGAATTTAGGGAAAGAAACAAATGTAGCTATTATCGAAGAAAAAGATGTCCTTACCATGAACTTGTTTGTACTAAAGAGGTAGATAGAATTTTACCAAAGGGATCTTTAAATTTAAACTGCTGTTTAGGTAGAACTCTTGCCTTACTGTTCACCAACAGTGTCCCTTGCTCTGGATTGAACTACTGAACTGCTTTTTTTCAGACAATTCCTAAATGAGATGCCCATTTCCACTGGGCCCTTCAGTGAAGACTGCAGGGTTTGGACTTGTTGCCATACATGGTGTTTTTTGCAAAAATTACTGAGTTTCAGTTGTATTAGATGGAAAATCCTAAAACTAAAATATGAGGGTTTGGTTTAGTGTTGTCAAACACTTACTAATTTAGAATGTCAAACTGCATTACCCCCCAACATTCCATCACAGAAAAATGCTGGTATATTTAGTGTTAAGATGGCTTCAGCCCTAAGATGTATACACTTAACTGCCTGCACAAATAGGAACCGTGCTGCTCTTTCTAAAGGCCATCACTTCTGTATTACGAGATCGCAGAATCCCAGACTGTTAGGCATTGGAAGGGACCTTGAAAGATTGTCCGGTCCAATCCCTCTGCCTGAGCAGGATCCCCTAGAACCAATCACACAGGAACAGTCCAGGTGGGTTTTAAATGTCTCCAGAGAAGGAGACTCAACAACCTCCCTGGGCAGCCCCTTCCAGGGCTCTGCCACAGTAGCAGTGCTTCCGCTTCATTTCCCATAGCATCACTGCTGTGGTTCTATTCCTTGCTACTTCCTGTTCTCAAGATGCTTGGAGCAGTACTATGCACTGGGTGACACAGCTTCACTTCTCATTCCCTATTACTGCCTTCTAGTGACCCAAGAGTTCCTAAAACCTAGAAAAAGGAATTTCAAACCAAAAAGGACCTAACCTAGTGTTGGTGCCTGTGTAGCATATCAGTGTCTGTGGAAACCTTCCTGTGAAAATAGAAATCCTTTTTTTTCTCATAACATCCCACTCATTCATCAGTCATGTGCACTGTGTACTCAGAAATGACCACAGAGCTGCTTCGAAACAGAACGGTTGCTTTTAGTCCCTTGTAAGAGAAGCATTTTTTCCTAACTCAATACAAACTTCCAGAAAAAAACCCTTCCCATGGAAGCCATACAGAAACAAGTCCCTTACAGAAACATTTCTGGCTCAAATTGTCATTAGATGAAAACAAGTTTGGATAACTGAAGGTATAAGACAGCTGAAACAGTCATGGTGTTTCTAGTTCTGCCTGTCCATCAGTGATAAGGTGACACCAATTCCAAGCACCCACACACATCCAGAAGAACCTTGAACTGCTTAACAGATTTCTTTGGACACAGTGATGTATCCACATGCTCCCTGTGCCCTGGGTAACACAGGCAATTCCATATCTGTACCTGCACGAACTTTCTTTGGAGGCTCTGTTTGGGTGTTCATGTGTTCATGCCTTTGTTGTAACCTCTAGATGGTACTGTGGCTGTAGTGATAGGTGTGCTTCTTTGCTTACAAACACAGCCTTCCTCCAACTTCTTATCCCACTCATTTTGCTATGGATTACTCAACAGATGGAGAAAACACAGCAAAACCAAACCAAGACTGCCTGAGCAAAGCTTTCTCATTCTGTTCCGCCTGCAAATTAATTTAGTGTTGCTCAAAAAACCCCAAGAATGCTGGGATCAGGAGCTCCCCAACTACAAAATACATGATGGATGAACAGCAGCACAGGCTTCCCCACTGCCTGCCAGAGCATGGCCACTGAATTAGGCAGAGAAGGGCTAAGCACAGCACAGCACAGCGGTGCATGGGCTCTGACCATCAAGCCTGGGGCTTCTTTGCTGACACTGATGTCTGTTTCCAGGCCTGACTGTGGTCCTTCCCTAGTTAACTACAAGGAGGACCACTGACCCTTATCAGAAAGACTAAAGATGAGAAACAGAAGTAAAAATCCAAGTCCTGTCGTGGGGTGTGTACACTGCTCTGCAGTCCTGCATGCCAGCACTGAGCTAGGGTCCCTCATAGAGAAGCAATCAAGGTGATGATCTCTGTTGGGAGGGGACATGATGGCTTTAAGCCCTGCTCTAGCTGCACACATCTGAAAGATAAATGCCTTCAAACTGCAGAGTTTTCTGTCAGCAAGCGTTAGAGACAAAGCAGCCCAGTCTTACAGAGCAGCATGCCGCAGACTTGCACTGTGCCCCTGGAATGGAACCCTTCATATCACACAGCCCATACAGCAGTGTCCTAAGACGCTCTTTAATGAAGCTTTGAGAATGTGTGCTGCTTTGTCTCCATGGAAGGTCCAGGCTGCATGAGAACTGCATTTGTAAGTCAGCTATGAAACACGGGCCACTGAATTCCTAAACTGTCCTGCCAACAGCACCAGCCAGCTCTCCCTTATGTAAGGGGAGAGCTTAGAGGAACTGATGAACGATTACCTAAAGATGCAATTCCGTGGCACCTTCAACCAGTCTCAGCTGAATGGCCTAAAAAATCCCCTCCCCTGCACCCGCGGATTTTTTTTTCAGCCAGTTTAAGCCAGTTCATGCAGCTATTCAGGTCAGGAAAGTGTCACTGCAAGAGAGTGGGACAAGCAGCTGGGAGCTGAATGAGGAGTACAGCAGACCAAGCAGTTTAAACTGCTTCAGAGCTGAATCCCAGTCAAATGCAGAAAGGAACTATTTGATCCACTTTTGATCGCTACTGAATGTAGTCCAGGAGCTCCTCAGTGCATACTGCTTAATGCTGAAGTGCTTTTTCAGACAGTTATAAAAGATCTTCCTTGGTTACAGACGCAACTGGATCCTGCCCCACTCGCTTCTGCTGAAGGCAGCGGAAAGTAAACAGGCTTTTGGTCAGCAGTGGCAAACAAAGCAAACCCAAATGTAACTGTGCAAGGCTACCCCAGAGATGGAATTACAGGCAGTGAGTACCCTGAAGAGAAATGGGAGGTGGAGTCTGTTTGGATTTTGAACTGAAAGCAGCTCCCTTGAGTGGTCTGCATTAACGGGGACATGGAAATGATTTAGGGCTGACAAATCTCCTGACCTGTGACAGACTGAGTGTTGGTACAGTACTGCATACAAGTTGATGCTCCTTGACTTAGCAGTTAAATCAGCTTCGAATTCTTCAGTAAGGGGTAAAGTGTGAATAAGCTGCTTGAGGGGAACTTAGCTGGAATGCAAGTTTGACAATGGGCAGATGCTTACTCTGCAAACTGCTCTCCTACCCTGAGATACTGCTGCCCTCCAGCTGTCTCTAACTGCCTCCCTGTTCAGGGCTGCCACCAGCCCAGCAATCAGCAGAGCTACCGTTGTGAGTGCTCCCTGATAGACTTCAGGCAGGAGCCGTCACATCAGTTTAACTGAGTGGTTTAAGCTAATGCACCATTACTCTTGATCCCAAAACATTTTGAGGAGACTACACGTAAACCCTGTCTGTGGACAAGTGCTTTGAGGTGTCTAACAAAAACCTCCTAAGTAAATGGGCTTAGTGATACCTTCCAGTCAGGTCCACAGGAAAGGGGCTATCCATAGGTTTTGACCTGATTCTTGTTTATGTAGGAAAATCAAACTGCTTTAAGGAAATACACAGCTTATATCCAGTTTACTTCAAGTATTTCAAACCCATGGTTCAGCACTTACTGAAACGTAGCTGAAAGAGATGATGAACATGGGTGTGGCACGAGTGTCCCTAAATCCCTTAAACTCATTTAACTGGTGGGATTTCCCTGTGTTAACAAATTCTTTGCAACTTCATAAGGGTGAATTCTCCCATCATGTCCATATCCAGGCAGGAGTAAACATGCCTGCATTAGGACTAAATCACTTCAGAATCTGGCTTTGCAGTAAGCCCTGACCAAGCTGTAAACTGTAACTGATCCCGAGCACCAAATTCCAGCAGAGCTTGTATTTCTTTACTATGACCCGCAGAGCAAACACACTACCTCAAATGCAGGGAGTGCAAAGCTTTCCATCCCACAGTCCCTGTACCTGTTTTCCTCTGGCTTTGTAAAGAAATAGAAAAGAACTGAGGTCTCCCAGTACTTCAAAGAGTAGGAGTCTTGTAAATCTCAGAATCCTGTCCACCCCAAATAGTAGAGCAGAGCTGGCTTTGAGTATGGGGGAGGAGAAAGGAAGTGCCCACAGGCCTGAATACAACCAGCACATACAGTAGGTCTAATTCTTGTCCTATCAGCCTTGACGCAATGTGTCATTTTCCTTCAGCGACTTTAGATAAACAGGAAAGGAAAAGAAAAAATCAGCACTGGAAAAAATAGAAGCCAGTTCGGAAAGAAAACGTTATTGTCGAGTGGCGCTATCAAACAATAGTGAGCACAGTCTGTCACATGAAAAACAGGGCTATTCTACCATAGCCAGCCGTACCAAAACCAGAAAAAGAGATTTAAAAGAATCATGCTAAGACCAAGAGCTCGTGATTCAGAGCAGTAAGTCTCTGCAGACAGCTGATGAGTAACACAGCCTGCAAAGGTAATGTTCTTACAGAAGCACAGGATCACAAGAGGGAAGATGCTTTACAGATAGTTAAAGTGGTTTGCTATGGTTTGCAAATAACCTAAGCAAACAACCTCCTGCCTAACAAAGCCTTGAATTGCACTACCATCCTCTAACCAATTATTAAACCATTCCGAGAAGTATTCTTTCATTAACGCTTTCATGCACAAAACGGTTACACAGTAGGAGCAATGCGTTTTGGCTCTCAGGACCCATTCCAGAAGCCGAGTCAACTTGCTAGTGTGATTGTGGAGAGTTAATACCATGGAAAGGGCTCACTCTACATCTGAAAGCTATAAAACATACCCTTTAAGAATGAGTTTTGTTCCTCTGGTGCAGCAATCCCTAATGCAAATAGGCACAGGTCAAGACAGCAGAACCTCTCCCTCGATAAACTTTGTATTGTAGATTTTGGACACAGTAAGTGCAACCATTAATGAATGGCATAACTTCATATAAATCAAGTGATGTGATAGGAAAACTTGATTCAGTCAGTTTAATTTTTTCTGGGTGAGCTTTTATCATTTGTGACATCATAGACACATTTGTTATCATCACAGGCATGCGGGGATCTGAAGGGGTTTTGCTATCATTACAGACATGAGGGGATATCTGCATCTGTTTCATTTACCATCTCTCTCTTACACCACGCAGTATAACACACTGTCACAAAGAATTACTCAAAATATGAAAGTGTACCTTCCAAACATTCTGCAGGTGTTAACAACCCCAAAGTGGTTTGATATCATTACCTACTACCTGAAAGTGCTCACCCTTGGTATCCACTGTCACTCAACAAATCTGAGCTGAGCAAACACTGGAACTAAGGAGCACCTGGTTTCTACCAACATCTTTAATGGTCATTCTCTTTCTAAAGGACTATGATTAAGAATAGATTACTATTATTATCTGAATTACCCATTAAAAGCCCTTCTATTCAGTGAACTGTATGGAAAAACTTCAAGAAAGTTGGGGAGGGACTGTTCCATCCTCATTCCTCATATTGCAAAAGAAAATAATGCTTTTACTAAAATTGCTGTTAAATGAGATTCAAGAAATGTTCTGGATGGACCGGGCCACACTGACAGTGCTCTCCTTTGATTCCCTCCTTCTACAGAAAGGACCATAACACATTATTAAAGCAAAGAGAAGATGCTCTCGGAGACATCTTGGAGGAAGTGGAATTTCTCATGCCCTAGTCAGGTGATGTGGTCCCAGCTGAACACTGGAGATGTTAAAAAAACAAGTAGATTCATAGATTCATAGTAAGGTTCAGGTTGGAAGGGACCTTAAAGATCAGCTAGTTCCAACCCCCCTGCCATGAGCAGGGACACCTCCAAACAGACCAGGGTGCTCAAGGCCCCATCCAATCTGGCCTTGAACACTTCCAGGGAGGGGGCAGCCACAATCTCCCTGGGCAACCTGGTCCAGTGTCTCAGCACCCTCATTGTGAAGAACTTCAGGGAACATGGTTTAGTGGGCAAGGTGGCATGAGGTTGACAGTTGGACATAATGATCTTACAGGTCTCTTCCAAGCTTAATGATTCTACGATTCTCTACTCCTGAAGATCTTCCACTGCCGGTGCTGTTGTATCTGCTGCTCTGGTACTAGCATGTACCAGCATGCTCTGCTACTGCCTGGGTTTGGTTGTTTGTCCATCTGTTCAAAAGTCAAGAGTCAATCAACACTTTCACTTTCCTTATGTTCCACAGACAGTAAGACTTTTGTTGGACTTCTCAGCTCTCTCCACATAGCAGGCTATGATGGTTTAATTTCTCTGCTTGCTGCCTCCTACTGACATTTTTCCCTCGTACCTCTCACCCTGATCCTGTTTTCTTTCTTTTCTTTCCTTAAATCCAGTTGACAGCTCTACCTTTCTGAGCTGTGCCCTTTGGCTGTAGGGGTAGTGAACCCTGTTCCCAAGAGGAAGCCTCATGCCCTCAACTGCAGGTCAAGTCAGTTAGCACTTCTGTGAACTGAGCATTCTCTTTTTAAAATATTTTAAAAAGAGAACTTGTTCACTAAAGAAAAAAAGACCAGAAAGGTTTATAACTCCTAACAGAAACCATCTGCTTGAACATAAAGCTGGGAATGTATTGGTGTTTTCAATTCAGGCTCAGGAGAGCTGGGAGGAGGAATACCAGCCTGCGGGCTGCTGTTTAGACTTATCTTTCTGCTAATGAAACAGTTTTTGCAAGAGAAGTGTTATCACATCATTAAAAAACCAACAAAATACTTGCAGAAACCCCAAGCATGCTATTTCATAAAGCTGAACGCTTCCCTTTCATGGTCCAGAGTGAAAGGACAGGCTGCAGCTCCACAAGAGCTCCACAAGAAATAGAACTTGTGATTATAAATCAATCAGAGGGAAGAGAAGAGTTGATTCTGTTGTTATTCTTCTTAATTTTAAAGGGAAGTGATACATTAAAATATTCACAACTGATTTTCTGGAAAAAAACAAAATCAACCAAAAAAACCCCCAGTGAACCCCAACACCACCAACCAAAAAACCAAACTGCCAAACCCATGAATTTTGACCATTATGGGAAATTTTGCTTCTTCTCTCTTGAAAATATCATGACCCATGGCCCATTTTTCAAGCCAGATTTCAATCCTCTCCAGCCAGCTGTCAGGAAACCACAGAAGGTGCTTGAAAGAGCACAAGAAATGGCTGGTTCTAATCTGAAGGGGGAAAAAAACAGTTGAGGAACAAGGCAGCTACTTGTGGCAGAATGTTATTTTTTCTTCAGTCGCTGCCTGCATATTTTCACAACATGTGTACTCTGTTACCCCGTCACTTCCCTCTTTTCCTTGGGTAAATATCTCTGCTTTGGAATAAAAGATGGCCCAGGGGTGCTACTTGTAAGGACTGCACTCGCCTCGATATGTTGTTTTTGAACTGAACACATACAATGGACCCATTTCTAACCTGGACCTTTGCCACCAGAGATGTTGCCTTTAGTTTAACCTTCTCAGATGATGGCAGGGGTGGGGGCTGGAGCTAAGGAAGAGGCTGGGAGTGGGGTCAAACACTCTATCCTTTACCAGATGTGGAATCTTGTGGGAGCAAAGCATGATGGCCCACACAAATCCCTCCAAGCACACAACAGAATGGAGTGAGTGAAGAAAGCAAACTGACGCTCTCTAAGTGTGAAGTGTTTGCAAAATCCAGTATAAAACCCAGGGAGAAATGGATGACTGGGCTACACCTTTAGGTTTTTAAAGAAATCTTTTGTTTGCAAGTTATTTGTGAGGAAGGGAATCAATTCAAAGGGGATCTTAAATGCACAGTTTCAGGTACATGACCTAACCTGCTGTTTGCAACCCAGCTGATGGACTGGACTGGATTAGACATCTGTTCTATAGAAGAATTAGATACGGAATTGGGATCTAGGAAATTCTGGTTTAAATTGGCTCAGATACTAACCCAGTTAAGGACACTGGTTAAGAGACATTTTCAACATTGTTTTCATGCATTCAGTGGCAATGCAGCAACAGGTAGGGGAAGGACAGCAACTCGTGATGGACTCACCCTGAGATTGCATTACTTCCAAATAGTGTGTGAGTGAAGCCTGAATCCTTGAAAGCTGCCATGTGCATTCAGTAACTTGGAGACAGGAAAACCTGCCAGTGGGGCTGAGGTTACTGCTTGAGCAAAATGTAACTAGGAACAAAACACAGTATTGAGCAGATCCTGAAAGGTTCTAGGAACATCAGGAAGAGTTGTGAATTCTCTGCACTTCACAGTACTTGGTCCAGCTCTCCAAAGTATTTTGGAACATGTATCTTATATGCCATATGTGCCCTTAAATTAATAATACATCCAACTTAATTTGATCTTAAACCTGACAACAGATCATTTTTAAAGCCATGCTTCAATGTTTGCTCCTTACTACTAATCGGTTCCTCTCTGATCTCTCCCATTAACCTAATCTCTTCTTCCAGAAATACTACAGCTATAATAAAGGTCTTATCTTCTTCATCATTACATTGCAACTTCTTGCCCAGAATACCCCCTTTTTTATTAATTCTTTCCTTCTTGATCTCCTCTACATCCTTTTCTAACCCTACACATCTTTCCCCTCTCTACTTACTCGCTTAGTAAGGCTTTTCTAGCCTCAGCTCTAAAGCTCTGAGGAGTAGCCAGCTATTTGCACAGAGCACAAATAAACTACATGGATACACATATGGGTACTCTTCCCTTTCTCCTGACAAACCTCATGCAGAGGAAGCCTTTCTCCCTTAAAACCAGCAAGTAATTTACCAGCACACTATGGAAAAGACTGGGATCATAACATTTAATTACCTATTTGCATCTTATGGGTGTGCTTCCGCAACCTAAGTGTTAGGCAAGTGTACCTCTGACAACCACTAAAGCTCCTTGGAAACTGCATTGTCACGCTGTGACTCTCATGCCACATGTGAGATCCTACCTTTCCCCACAGCACACCTTACCAAGAGCACCAGCAGTAACAGACAGCTGAGGAGAAGAGGCTGTTAGAGAAATGCTATAAATGGGCATATACTGGTGAAAGGAGTGCTACGTGTGCAGAGATTGAGCCAGTCTCTTGGACAGTCCTAAAACAAGTGGAATTAAAAACATCTTTATCATTCATTCTTTGCAGCATAGAGGGATTTAGCCAACATATTCAAAGTCTAGTTTATGTGTATTAAAACAGGAGTAAAAATAGAAAATTCTGTCATTGGTTGGTTGTTCAAGAATCAACATTATTCTACTGCTCTCTCGGAAAGAGAAATAGCTTGTCGTTAGGAACCTATCAAGCCGTAGGGCATTTTACAGCCCAGAACATGGAAGCCTAAAATAGCTCCACAATGGACCATATTTTCCAGAAGTTGTGGATTTATTTATACACACAGACGTGCCTGTGAAAACTCCAGAGGTTAGGAAGACCATTAACTTAACATTTCTGTAGCTCCTTTACTAATCAGCGAACTAACTACATTGTTTATGTCAGCTTCTATCTGCTACTAAGATGCAAACGGATCTGGAGTGAGACACAGCACTATTTTATATGAGCCCAGCAGTACTGTGCAGCAGCAAAGACCATATAAAGAAATCTAAACATTATGGGAGGAGAATTCAGGTCCCATGTAAAGTCAATGTCAGGTACATTTTGGCATGGAAGGGTTAAACAGAGCTTTCACCTATAATGTATGTGCTGTGTTCCCAGTGCTAGAGCAGTCAGCTCTGGGCTGTGACAAGTGGCTTCTTCTAGTCCAGGAGAAACCCTCTGTCCTGCTGAGTGGTCTCAAGAAAGGGAAAGAGTTACTATGGTGTCGAGACATATGGAAGGTGCAGAATGTTGCCTGGACCTTGGGCAGTTCAGTTGGTGTCCCTGGCACAGCTGACATCCTCCTGCATACCCTGGACAGACAATCAGGTGAAGGATAAAGGATCTGTTGCAGAGGCTGCTGCCACTCAGCCCTTAAGTTGGCAGCAGTCCTCATCAGGATTTCTCTGCAATAGAAGATTCAACCTAAGTGGATATGTAAGAAAAGAAGAGGTGTGAGACCACAGCCAATGTTACCTGGATCATCCTTCTGACCTTTATTATCTAGATGTCAGATGTTTAGGGTTACTTGGTTGGTTTTAGGTTGGACTGGATGATCTTTAAGGTCTTTTCCAGCCTCATCATTACCATGATACTGTGATACTGTGATACTATAGCAATGGTCCGTGTGCCAGAAAACAGAGCAGCACTACAGCCAAGCAAAGTGACCTCAAATGCCATGACCTTATTCATTCAGATGCAATGATGTGGGTGCTGCTGCCTGAAGAAAAGAGAGACTCACACATGTAACTCCTCACTAGTCCCTTCTCACTTCTATTGTTTCTTGGTTTCAGCTTGAATAACATCAACCTATGAAGCAGCAGAACTCCAGAGTCATCTAATGAACCTCTGAAATCCACTGCTGCTTACCAAGGGGCCACTGTTTCAAGGCGTAAAATTATTCCCAGTAAGACAAACATCTTGATGTGACTGTACCGAGTGGTGCTTCCACCCTGTTCCATTCCTTCTTTGACTGGATTAAGAGCCAGAAGGAAAAAAAGCAGCAGGTATGGATACTGATTTGTAGGAAACCCTCACACATTTACTTCCCATCAGTCCCACAAATGAGACCCCCACTCCAGGATGCTGTGAGACAGCCTGTTCACAATAGCCCAGTTATCAAAAGTTGTCTTATGAAGCAATCTAACCTCACAGGGACAAGGCCTACAATACTATGAAAGTATCAGGATAGATTGAGTGCTGTAAATTATTTTTGTACCCTGGGACACGTGGGGCACATTTCCAGTGAGCTGCTTCCCAGTGATGCTGCTTGCATCTGTGAATCCCTTGAGAATTAGCCCAAGCCTAAAAGATTCACGTGCTGTACAAACTGAATTTCAGAACAGAAATGTGATTCTTCAGACACTTATTTTGTCCATCATAATTTTAGCAAGCTGGCTTTATCCCTGCCCTATTCTCCTCAAAAATACAATGCATGTTACCTGTTATACTTTTCCCAACCTTGTCTAGAGACAAGCTGCTTATTGATTTATTGTTGTTTGTTGTTGTTCAGGGACTGCTATAAATCTACAGTACTTCAGTACTGATGGCATTTCTGTCAAATCCCAGATTTGCCTTTCAGAGCCCTCTGTCATGGACCTTTTCCAGTTTGCAGTTTTCGGATCTATCTGTGTTTTACAGCTATCCGTGCATGAAGGCATCAGGCATAATCATCTCAGAAGTACCTTCTGCTCACATTTTCTTTCTTTCCAGTCTCCCTGCAGTGTCTGGGGCAGCACTGCCTGCTAGTCCAGAAAGCTAACCTCCCTCTTATAACCCTAAAAAAGAAACTGCCCTTTAACCACCCGTTTCAGCTGTATCCTTAAAACCCCAAACTCTGTGAAACTAGAATGAACTAGCGTAAATCAAGCCATACTCTTACCACGTCGACCCGCCCTGCAACCCTTTCCAATCAGGGGATCTAAAATTACCATATTTACAGCATCTGCAGCAGAGCCAAGTACAAAACAAGATGAATAGCTGTGACGCACGAGGCAGAGTGTGGAAGAATGCAGCTGGGCCTGCAAACAATATAGGCACTCGGGGCTGGAGTCCATCTAATGCTTTTCACAGACCAGAGTGACTAAAAGGGGAAGAGGGGGGAGGGAGGAGAAGAGAAATTCCAGGAAGATGAGTGAAAACACAGCAGAAATCCCAGGCTACTTCGCTAATGGGTAATTGAAATGACTCACAAAAGGTCTAGTAGGGAATTCAATTAATTAAGGACGTGACTGTGCTAAGGGGAGGAGAGAAAGAAAAGAATGCCGGCAATACAAGAAAATCACTCCTCTCCATTCACTTAAAAAGGGCCTGGAAGAAAATCTCAAGGGAAGAAAAAGCCAAGTTTTTCAAGGCAGGGCCTCTACCCCTTCTTCTGTACAGAACAGGGCTGCAGTCAAACTACCCTGGCTTTGTGGGAGGAGAGAGGGACAAATAAGCACATCCTTACTGCCTCCCTTCCTCCTCCCGAGTTTCTAATGGAAAGGAAGGAAAAGAGTACAATTTGATATCCTAACCGTGTCACTACTAAGGCAACTTAGTGACACTATTAATAACTTAGTGACAGAGCAACGTGCAGCACATATGAATACAATGCTGTTAACAGCCTCTCTCTCTCCACAGCACTCCTGCTTATTTAATGGGACAGTGAGGGGAGGGCAATTGGCAGTGGCAGGAAGATGAATAAATGAAAAAAATGTGGGCAGAGATGAGGAAAAGATGTACTGCAAGAAAGGGAGAGTAGCTGGAATGGGGACCCACGGGAGGAGTAGAGCTGACAAGAGCAAGAAAAAAAAAGATGCAAAAGGAGTGGATGGAAAGAAGGTGAAGAGCAATGGAGGAAGGCATGCAAGAGAGAAAGGAGAAATCCTAACAGGAGGACAACGGCAGAAGCAGAAGGGACAGAGAAAGAACGAGAAGTTTCACAATCCGTCAGCAATTAGGACTTGCTGCGTTGGGTACATGGGAACAGCAGTGTTGAATCAGCAACTATCTATTGACAAATACTGCCCTTGACCAAGCCTCAGAGACCAAACTCATGCTAGCGATAACTTCAAAATGAGCATCCTAAACTTGTGGGCCCACAGCTGGGCATTCCCGGTAGGGGATCTGCCGGGCGAGGTTCCCGTGACCAAGGGCAAATGCTTGCTCACGCTGTGGACGTGAGATCTGTAGCCTTCTGGGATAAAGTTGGGGTAGCTTGAAATGCAACTCGTGTTAATTGTGACTTGGAGCTGTTATTGCCAGGCTGGCTGTTCAGCTGCTTTACACAGAACAAGCTCGTGGTCATTGTTTACCTTGGTGAATCATGAAGAGATCTAACAAAAAGTACTTAGCCCCTATTGGGTTGAGCACTGGATACGCTCAGAAGGCATAGAAATGCCCTCACACTCAAGGTTCATGATACTCTCACTGTGAAAGGCTGGCAAAGTTTGCAGTTTGCTGCATGTCTGGGCAATTAGCTGAGTATTTCTGTTCCCATGGCTGTCAATGTGACATCTCAGCAAGAAAACATACAATCCAACTGTATTTCTCTGCCAGTGAACTGACCATTACTGTAAGCTGTGCTGTTAAATGACTTTTAGAAGAGCAAAAGGGTTTTTATAAGCTTTATATTTACCATAATAGAGCAAAGAACACATGACACTGCCCAAGAAAGAACCCAGAAAGAAAACTGTCTTTAGGTAACAAGAACCAGTGCGATACAAGTGTCTTTGTATGAGTGCAAACTAGTGCACACTAGGATTTACACACAGATCGCAGTACTGCAATTACATCTAGGTTTTCATATTCCAAGTTACATTCGTGCAAAAATGAGTACACAGAAATCCTCAGCTCATTCTGAACCAATCTTCCAACATGACGCTAGGAGCACTATGTCGCCACAGGAAGCATCTTTCAGAGAGGTACAAAGTTCACCTCCAAATTCCTATGGGCTAGACTAAAAGAATAGCCCCTAGAAATTCTGAAAGACATTACTGTCAGTGCTCTGGATAAATGCTAATGTATTCTAGTTTTGATCAGCTGGCCAGATAGTGTCTGTGGAAAAGGACTACAAACCATGAGCATTCTGTGCCTAGGTGCCTCGGCAACAACGCAATTGTCATTCAAGAATTACAATACAGCTATAAAATCAGTGAAGTTAGGAAGCAAACCCGAGCCAGGTAGCCAAAGCACTACTTGACACTGCTCTTTATTCGGCTCCAAAGCTCCATTTTTTTCTAATTTTCTCTCTAGCATGTCTAACCAAACAGTGCAACGTGCTCAGGAGGGCATCGGTTTTAACCAGAGCACCTCAACAATTTAACAGGGCCTTGATTGCGTTGCCAACACAATTCTATTCTTTTTACTGGGTCTTCATCAAGTATTACTCATGAGAACTGCAGGCTGGGTCAACATGCATCTCGAGGCTATCTGGATCCTGTTAGCCAGGCCCACACATATTGCCCAGACCCTCCTCTCCTTCTCTTACAAAACAGCTGAAAAAAACCCCAAACCCCTCTCTTCTACAAAATAAAAATAATTAAAATAAATTCCTTTTATCTCTCTAATTAAGTGCTGTCCTGTATTTAGTCAGTTGACAGCACCAAAGAATGATTTTTCTGTATTCCACGATGTCAGCCCTCCCCCCTGCATCTATTCAAAGTCACTTGTACATATTTAATCGCTCCTAGCCAGGCCTGGCTAATGAAATGCAGGGCCTTGCCCTGCCCTGACCTTGCTATTTCTATTTTGGCTCCGCACATCCTCTGCTAGTTAGTTAAGAAAAAAAAGAAGAAAAAAATCAAGAAAAAGTTGTTTCTCGCTCTCTTGGACTTAAAGGTCCTGTTAATGGCAGGGGGTATGGTCAAGGACACTGCCGAAAACAGAACGAGCGACTGTGAACGCTGCTCTGCAAAATGACCGCTGGTCCAAAAAGGACCACAGTGTCATAGAATCATCGGAGCTGGAAGGGACCTCTAGAGATCTTTCTTCTCCTTTTTCTCTTTGGCTGGCAATGACTGGTGGCCACTGTTCATCTACTGGGAATGGCTTATGGCTAGATAATTCTGTAAGAAAATATTAAGTGCTAAAATTGCTCGCAGGACACTCTTCATAAAGTACTGGTGTTCGCTCTATGGTTTTGGGCACTTACTACAACTAAATATGCTTGGTTTTCCTCGTCTGCCCTTCCTATTTGCTAATACAGCCATTGAGAAAGATATTTTCCCTTTCTGAGAGCTTGTAACGAAGTGTGATCCCATTTATGGCTGCTTAGGAAACGCTGGATGTTGGGTTAGCCCTGTGTCACACGGTGTTGGGTGGAGGAATTTATCAACATGCTAATCAGAAATGTTTCCAGTGTGCAACAGGACAACATTTACATGGTGATTCATGTGTTCATTTTAAGCTGAGTTTGTTTTCAAGTGGTTTATGATTTTTGTTGGCCATGAGTTTTGCTGCTCGGTTTGACATACTGAGTTACTGGATGAACCAGAAACCACATTTGAAGTCAGAAAGGGCAAGGGCCATCTTTTTATTCTTTGTGTGTACACAGTGCCTTACATTGTGGAGCTCTGGATGCTGAATGGGGGTCACAGATGCTATCACAAAACAGCCAGCAACAGCACAAGGATAGATCCTTAGACTGTCAGAAAAATCAGGCTGAGTGGCTCAATTCACCATTGTTCCTACAATTATCTCTCAATGAAGGCACGCCAGAGAAAACGCTGCTGAATAAGATGAAGATGCCTTTAGCTGGCTGCCCAAAACTAATGTCCCACATCCCACTGTGAATCTCAAAAGCTGTCTAAGAACCAGGGATACAAACCATGTTTCTAACGGCCAAAATCAGTTTAACAGGTCCCTATTAGCTGCTTTGCATGTGCTGGAACTGACATAAAAGGAGTTAGATTAGCATTTATGAGTTCAGCCTTTTCCCAGCTCAGCTAAAACAAACCGAGTAAAGTTGCAAAATTCTGTGGAACACAAGTAGTAGGACATTAGACATTGCTTGAAGGAAGAAATGTTAAAACCACATTTGCAATCACTGAAGTCAAATGATACGGTGGTGTCATTTTCCTCCGCAAACTGTTTTCAGTTTGGTTTTCTACACAGACAGCCCTTTTGCAATCACATTCTGTATCCCAACGTATAACTTTTCCAATGAAGTCTGACAAAGGATAAGGCTGCTCAAACATATGTGAGGTACCAAGCCATGTTTTATTAGTTTACTAATTGGTCAGGACTTCCAAAATCACCTGAGGTTCTCTATTTCAGAGGAAAAAGTGGAAACATACAGCTTTATTAGGATGGTGCTCCCACTCTTTTCCACCACTGCAACACTGGCAGCAGAGGGTATGCTGTCCTGAAACAAGTAGCTTTACTTCACTCTCCCACGTGGGGCCAAATCACTGTAACTGAGTGGCTAGTAAAAGAAGCAGGCCTGTCCTCCATCTCTCTTTCATCCGGCATTGCTGATTCCTTTGCACTAGTGCCCATCTTACTCTGCAAGAAGTCGCTTCAGGGGGCAAAAGTGGCAAAATTCTAACACGCCAGTACAAAGTGCAAGGTACAAAGACTTCTGAGCTCACCGAGGGGTTTGATGAGCACCAGTACTTTTGCAGAAGTTGGCTTTTGGCATAGACACCTGCTAGTGACTGTGAGTTGAGAGATCAGCATTACTACAACCTGAAACCTGGCTACCATCCATCAGCTGTGGCCGCAGACAAATACCTGCTCCTGGGAACACGTGCCCAGCAGAACAGCTCCTTGGGAAGACACCCCAGGAAGCACCATTTAGGCCAACTCCAGGCAAGTAAAAACCTTTGTGAAACCAGACAGAAGCAAAAGCAAAATGCAGCCACCTTTCCTTTCTCTCCAAGCAGGTCTCAGATCCACCCTGTACCCTGCCGTTGTACAAAACTGCAGTTGCATAAAATGGAGCCAAGCATGCAGTGTGCTGTTGCGGAACAAACCAGCTCACACTAACTGACTGTGTCCCGGGCTTCTCTGGGCTACAGTCTACTGCAGGCCTTTCTGTTGTGATTTTATACTACAGACAGCAAGACCATAGAGTGTTGGATCTACCTTGCTTATGCTGTTCCTGATGGCTGGCAGAGCTTCAGAACCGTACCTTGGGATGCTCCCTCCCTGGATGCTCTGCGGGATGTGGCAGTTAAGCCACATCCACGTAGCTAAAACCACCGAACTGCAAACCAGCTCTGAACTCCAACTGTGCCTGATGTGCCTCAGCGTTTGGCTGGCCACTGCAGGGCCAGAGTCTTTGACCTAAAGTAAAAATATAATCGAGCACAATCCACTGTGCTAGGCAAAAGCATTTCTGGAAAGTTTTTTTAGCCTACTTGTAACAAACAGACTTGGGCCACCACCTATACTTGCCAGAAAAAATGTTTACCTTGTTTAGCCAGAATTGAGCAAAACAGAGGTTTTGGCAGCACAGCCAAAGCTTTAGGCTTGACTTTTTTTAAGGTCCTTTGCTAATTCCAGTTTTCCATTCCCCACTCTCTGGACTTTCTCAGATGATTCCCTCTCCCCAGTGGATTTTCACTTTGGGTATTGTCCTTTAATTTCTTTCTCCTTAATAGGTCTTTTCTTTTTTTTTTAGTCTTCTTTTGCACTTACTTTCTCTCTATCCTGTTTCATGGAAGCATCTTAAAAGAACTTGTGTCTCTACTATTCCTATGTTTTGTTTGTCAGACTATTATCCCTTGGCCAAATGTATATCCTCCAGTACTCCTGCATTAAGCTTACAATCTATTAAATGATTGGGAAACAGGAATCTTAACAGTGACCTAAGACCTCTACTCCAAAACATCATGACAAATTTTGTATTTCTATATTTCTTACTAATACAGGGAATATCATCTCACTGCTTCCTCAGAAACTAGCAGAGAGATGATACATGTAAGAGAGGAAAACAGATGAATTCAGTGACTTTACAAAGTCTATGATTTCCAGACACAGCGATCTTCCTTCTGTCCTACAGAATTCATATGTTTCCCATGCAAAACTCCTATTGATTTGCACGAGTCAATTATAAGATGGTTCACACCCCAAAAAGGCGATAGGGAAATTCTCAGCATTCCAGCTACAACTTTCTGGAATTGTGTTGATATTTTTAAATTCAAAGTGAGACTGAATCTCACACTGTTCACAGTAAGCACCATAAGGTTTTGTGTGCTTTCCCAAGGCTGGTCAGACTAACCTATGTGAAGGCGTGAGTACTATTTATTTTTTGCTGTTTCCTGAAAATCAGCTCATTGTCTCCAGGGATTTTAAAGCACAGTGGCAGCCAGTTGTTTGGGGAATGTCAAGAAGCAATTCTGCATGGGCAGTTGTTCCAGAAAGCCTCCCCAGTGAATTCTTCTAAGAGGTTGTACCGGCATGGTTTACTAAGAGCCTTCAACCATTGCCTCAGACTTGCTTTTCAGATTACACGAGCATTTGAAAGGAGCTCATGATAAACTTATCAAGGGCTCACTTTATCACTTTTTAATTGAAAGCAGGTCACTACAATACAATCTATCCACGTTGAGAATGCAAAAGCATTTACAAGTCATTCAAGATACACTGGATTGTTCAAATGATGCTTAAAAGCTCAATACATAACACTTCCTGCAAGAAGAGGAGCTGTACACTTACTTCCAGTCACATCAGGACTGGCTCCCTGACACAAAATACAGGCAATATATACCATGCTAGTAACTCACCAGTGTTAGTGCTACTCATCATAGGCTTAGAAAAATATAATGAAAAGCTAAATTACACCTAAAATAAGTTAACTCTCATGGTCGATCAACTGTTCAAGAAAGCAGGCTTTGTTTCATTTTGGTGTATCTGTTTAGGAGTCCCACTGGAAACACTAATGACATGTTCACAAAATGCATCACTGCTGCTCTGATGCATTTCAGTAGTGGCCTGCAGCAGGCTCAGACAAGAAACCAGGAGGCTGAGCTTTCTTATTGTATGTTACTGTGAGATCCCTTGCTGGGTCTGAAATCACACGGTGTATTAAGGGTTTAAGATTTATTCTGGAAATTTAAACTCCTACTTTGACCATAAGCCAGGAGTGGAAATGGACGACGTTCACAACAAGCTTGATGAAGCTGGACCACAGAGTAACGGAACTTCTTAAACAAGGGGAAAAAAGTGAGTTAATTTAAGTGATAGTGTGCTTTTAGAATCCTGCCAAGTAGATCACACCATTGCCTTGTTTTGGCAGTCCAATAAGAAAGTACAATATTAGGTATTTTATATTAAAGGAGCATTGGCCACATGGCCAGGAATCATACAGTCCATTAAAGAAGTCATTGAAATCCACTGTCTTTGTGCTCTATTTCTGATGTAGCCCAGATTAAATGTGAACTGACTATTAGGTGAGAACTCTGTTGTCCATTACTGCTTCCTGAAAATTTCAACGTGTTTTCATCTCCTTATACCAAATACCAACTTTTTTTCTGTGGGGGATAAAAAGTACTAAAAGCTAAAGCAGTATCGGAGCCAATCCCCAGCCTTCAGAGGACTACACAACCTGCAAGTGACATCCTATACTTCGGTAATATATTTCACTAGATGATAGATGAAGAGAGATGTCATGCGGTATGTAAGGATGTGATATTAACATCAAATACATTCCAACCCCATTAGCAGACCTAACGAGCCATTTAACTGTTGATCTGTTAGGTGAAGTCTCTGAATCAGTTTTGGGCCACGGGAGTAAAAGATGCAGAATATTTAAATAATCATCTTTTTGACAAAGGCAAACTTGATCAGCAATAAAGATCGTTTCCAATCAATGGCCTTCAAATAATCTTTTCTGGCTTTTTTTGGTACATAAAAATCCTTGGTCAAACCCATTGCCGCTTGCTTTCCTCTTTGGCATTATTTCTTGAGCTTCATATAGGACTTCTGAAACTGTTTTGGGCTTAGAAAAGGCACATTTTTGTGTTCATATGGAAGCTGTAAGCATTTCATCCTGCTGCTGCCAGAACACACACTTGCACACAAGCTGGCACAGTCTTCTTATCACAAAAGTTAAAAGAAAATAAGCCACAGCTGCAATATTAATAGCAAATATATTCTGGTTCATGTCTGGTTACACTCAGGTGAACACTGATAACTCATGTGTGAGGTTCTCATACACAGCTCTGCCACTGCAATGCCAGTCTTAACATGCCTCAACCTTTTTTGAACACTGTCATCCAGCTCAGTCCTGAACAGCTTCTTGCTGATCCCCTGCTCTCAAGTATTAATGATGTATACGATTTAGTTGGTCATGGGTAGTACTTGTTTTTTTTACAGAAAAATAAATGTATGGGTCTTCATCCCCCTCCCAGGATCTGAGACTTCAGGACAGACAGGCAAGTATGGCAAATTCTACATCAACGCTTCCTGTCAGTGAGAACTTTCAAACATCGTTCCAGAAATCTGCAAAATACATGCACAAAAATCTGTCCCAATGCAGCGCTCTCTGTGTGTCTTTCTAAACATCACATCCATGGTTCCATAACACCAGTGACAAACCAACGTACCACATTAAACAAAATGGTCTACATAGTGCAACTCTGTCCAAGTCAATAGTGAGCTCTGTAAGCACTGGCTTGGCCATCTTGATGCATACACACCCAGTGCGCTTCCTGGCTGATGGGCACTGCTGTGGAAGCAACCCTACCACTGTTTTTCAAGAGGAGACTAAAGTCAGACTTTAAAGCAATAATGCTGAGGCAGTCCTAGTACAGCAGTTCTTCACTTGGTGTTACACTCAGGCAATGCTTGTGGAACATAACAGAGTTATGTTGAAGAAGCAAGTGTCTGACCTACCCATAACACTCGCCTCCAAGCCTGGGGTGTTCCTAGCACAGAATGAAATGCTGTGAATACCGTGACACAGTGAGACTGTACAGCTCTCACTTACAGAATGTTCAACACAACAACTTACTGAGAACAAAACATTTCAGCAAGAAACACTGCAGAATGCTGAGTGAATGGCATGGCATCTTTGAACTGGAACCAACACCAGGTCTTCATTATAGAAGGCAATACGGAGAACATAAGCAGTAGGAATGAAAAGCATTGGCAGACATTAATGAAACGCTAACTTTCTTAGCTTGGGAAAACTCATTCATCACTACAAAGCCACAGTTTTGTAGCTTGATTCAACAGTTGAGAAGGATGCCTAAAGAATCACTTACAGTTAGTAATAATTTTATAGGTTCTTTACAAAATAGAAAAACTATTAAAGGGTTTTTTTAAAAATACATACCAGGTTCAGATCAAATCATATTCACAATCCTGTGAAAGGCTAATCAGTTTTGCTTTCTTCCTCTTCTCACTTTTAAATTCTGGTCTCCTGGACAACCACACAGCAGCAGAATAAATTTCCAGTAGTTCAGGATTACTGATTTTTGCAATTACTAAACCTGGTTTAAACCATCAGGCATTATCATGTGTAATAATCACTGATGGGGAAAAATTTTTACTTAAATGATCGATACTTTTTCAAAAAGAATGATGAAGACTGCTGCCTCAAAACACCATCACTGTACAGAGCTGTTCTAACTTTGCCCTGGGTAGCCAGGAATAGACTACCTGAAATAAAGGGGCACAGCAGAGCAGAGCTGTGTGCTGAGACTTTGTCCTCCCTTGCTACGATCAGGCTGCATCACAGGCTGTAGCTCAGTTTCTGCACTGACAACTGACAAGATAACTCAAAAGCGAGAAGCAGCCAGCAGTGGGAATGCTGTGCAATGCAATTCCTCGTTTGTAAGTCAAACTGAATGATATAGATGGGATTGCAAGCCCTCAGGACCCACTCTTACCCTGGGGTTTGCTCTTCTTGCAGTGCCACCTTAACATCATTAAAGAAAGCAGCTGTGTTGCTGCATGCCACTGCGGGCCAAGAGAAGTGCCTGGCCCAACACGAGTGACCAGCCTGCAGCACTCTGCCTCTGCTCTGGGCCCCTGTAATGCCAACAAGCTGCAGGGGATGGGGCATTGCACTGGTCGCTGCCCTTCGAAATGTCTGTCCTCCTGGCACAGAAAGCACCACTGTTCCTTCAGAAAAATCTCCTGCTCTTAGCAAGGTTTGTTTTTCTAACTGGTTCCCAGAAACCTCTTGGGGGCTCCAAGCCCAGAAAAGTAATTACTGCATTACTTTGGCCACAGACACAATATCAACCTTGTTAGACTTGGCCTGTGGAGACAGCCAAACACCTGCTGCTGCAGCATTTATTTGATAAGCTTCACGGTTCGCTAATATAAACCTGATCCTGCTGACCTGCCGGAGGATAAAAAGGAGCTGGGGGAAAGGGTGGAGCAGGTAGGCCCTCCGACCCAGCAGCTCACAGCCGTCTCTCCCAGTGAGCTCCTGTTTCTCTTTGCTTTCTTGTTCCCTGGTGAGAGCTTCAGAGAAGTAGTTTTCCCCCTGCAGTTATGCAGGCAGATGTGGAAGGGGCTAGGATTCCCATGCCTTATGACGGATTAACTGACAAGTGCAGGATCAATACAGGAATTGTTCTAGCTCTGGCTGCATCTGTAGCCTCCTGAAGCAGACAGAATAGCTGCACACACTGCGGCTGGCATGGTGGTGGGAGCACTGAAAGGCTGGCTTAGGACCAGAGGCCATTAGTTAACAGCAAGGGGGGAAGGAAGGGCTTGCAAATCAGTCAAATCAACAGATAAAAGGTTGGGGAGAAAACCAGATGTAGAAATAGAAACTCGATTTTATTCATCAAATGATGCAGTTTTCTTGTCTAGTACCAAAGAAAAGAAATTAGAGAGTGGAAGGAGGGGGAAATAAATAAGGTTTTGTCCCTGACAGTCTGTCCCTTCAGTGGATAGTGCCAAGCAAAATCTGAGGGGAAAACGGAAGACCACAGGGACTTAGCAGGAAGAAGAAAGTAATCTTCCCAACAAAGTTGCTCAGTATCAGGAAAGAATCACATTCTACTGACAGGCAACATCAGCCTCACCTTCTTCTAAGCAGAGGGAATCAGAAGTGGGCTATCTAGAAAACTCAGAGAGAGCACATTTCCATGTACCTGCTGGTGTTTACTTCGATGGAAAGGGTTTGGCCTCAGGACAGTATATTTTCTAGTGTGCCTCTGACTGTGTATGTTGATAGAGCATCTCACAGACATCCACTGTGATTCAGCCACTTGGGAGACAGTGAGAAGCTCCGGATGACCTCAGAGCCAGACCAAACTTTTAAATAGAACTTGGCAAAAACCTGAAGACTAAGCCTCTGAACATGTGTGGAATTGTCTATACAAGCATCTTCTATCTTATTTCACCTTGTTCAGCTGGCTCAGAACACCAGGAATTTAATTTCCTGGTGGAGAAAAAAACCCCTATAAAATTCAAATAGTATGCCACAAGCCACTTTCTAGGTAGATCCAACCCAAATCAAAGCAAAAACCTTAAAAGTCAGCTTCTCCTGTGGAACCTCAAGCCCAGTTTTGCAGGTATGTGCAATTTAGATAATGAACGACAAACATCTGAAGTTTGGGACCAGTACCAACTTTCTAGTTCTGTATTCACCCTTCACTGTGCAGGACTCACAGCATCAAAGTGAATGCTAAGTACACTCAGAAAACCAGCATGACTGGATTCGCAGGGCTCTACTAACACAGCCAACTGTTCTTCAATTTCTGCCTTTATTCACTAGCCTATTTCCCCCCAAACAGTACGAGATAGGTTTCTTAGAAGTAGTAATGAAGGAAGAGAAACAAATAATACTATTAGGAGACACCTGTGGAAAGTTCTGCAAGAAAGAAGTTAGACTGTAAGTGAATTTGATCCCACTGGAGATCTTGTGTTGCTTGGAAGCCTGTGTTGAAAACTCCCGATGACTGAAGCCAGTATGTTCAATCTTCCTCCAGCATTTTGCTTCAGGCTGATCTTCACCAGCGGGCTAAGATGAAGTAACTCCAGATGTGTTGTTCACCCACCAGGCAGTGGTGATAAGAACCAATTAATGGCCTATTACCAAAGAGCTTCTAAACAGACCAGCAGCAAAACTCTCAGGCTAAGGACAAAGTTATCCCACAAAGCTCCCTAGATAAAGCCATCTACTTTCAGAAAGTATTAAGTAGCATCATAAGTAAAACACTGTAATGAGTGTAAAGATCCTCCTAATGGTATTTCTGTAAAAACATATTGTACTTCAGGATGCTCTTTTCTTCTTAAGCCTAGTTTCAGTTTGTGAGTAAATGTGCACGTTGTACAGTTGCTTCTGCCCATAGCTTCCCCAGAAGCTCCCTGGAGGATATAAGTTTCACAGCAAAACACTAGTAGTCTGTTACATGAGCAGGAACAGTGTTACAGAAAAGTGAAGAGGTTTGACAGCAGCCCAGGTGAAGAGCTGCTGGTTACCTTCTCAGAAGCAGCACCCAAGGAGTTTGACCTGACAGATGAGCAAGAGCACTCTGAAACCACACAGTGTTTGGAGCTCAGCAAGGCAATGAGAAACAATGACGGCCATAGAGCTCACTCAGAGAATCCCCAAGAGAGCAGCCATATGCTGACAATGAACACTGCAGCCGAAAGGAACCAAAACTGTACAAAAGCTTCTTAAAATAAATCCTCCCCACAGGCCCTGCTTCCTGTTCTACTACCAGCCACCAACCCCGAGGGGTGGAACTTTCTCTGAGTCACGTACATGCACGTGTGCTCAAGCATCCAGGCATGGGTGGCTCTTGAGCAGACAGCTACAGGACCATGAGAAGAACATGAAATCATGATGTCTCTTTCTCTCTAGTTTCTTCCTCTCTGCAGAGAGCTTTATGTAGTTGAAAACTGAAAATCTGTGATCCTTTTCCTCTCTACAGGTAAATGATGACTATGTGTTGGTAGCCTTTAAGCACACACTGGTGACCAGAGCTCAGCCTGGCATTCAGAGGTAACATCCCCTCTGCTGTGGCACATCCGTGGGAATCTCCAGGCCTAAGACCTTACCACAACAGCACTGTGTTTGACAGGGAAGGATAATATAGACCAGGGTCAGGTAGAATACCAAGATAACTCTTTTTTTCATGGTTGTGCTCTCATTATTGTGCTCTCAATCCTTTTCTATGCTTTTCAAAAGCAAATTTACAGCTTTATGGTTGTAAAGACAAACCTTTGTGTTGTAAACCAAAAGGAAGTGATAACAGTAAGCAGCCCAAGTCTGCAAACACAGTAAAATAGGTATCTCAAAAATAACACCCATGTCATAGCTTCATGCCTTGAAATGACTGACTGAACACCCTCCTTCTCCCCAGAGTTTTTGTCTGAACGTACTAGTTACTTCAGCTTTGAATCAATGAAAGAAAAACACTGCGGCTTTTAGTTATGTCTTGGGTTAAAATCTATTAAAATGGATAGATGTAGCACTGCATTTCCTTTCAAGCTAAATAAGGCTAGCTTAAATACTTCTTTGTTTAGCAACTGCTAAGAACAAAATGCTGCGAAACCCCACGGTTGAGTGAGGTCTGGACCTCACAAGACAAAGGGAATCATGGGAACAGATGCCCCAAAGGTGAAGATTAGGGCAATGGGTAGTGCAGCTCTGCCCCTAAAGGTACTGGGGAAGAATATGGTATCACTGTCAACATGCTGACCTGTGAGGCTCACCATAAGCTCATGTTAAGTAGTTTTTACTACATCAAACTACTGGGGTTACTTCTTAGCTATTCTGCTGTCTGTCATCAAGTATGTGGAATAGTGAAAGCATAAAGCTGTCTACTTTTGGAAGCAGTAAAGGATACCAGGAACAGGTTGGTTCTTAAAGGAAGCCATCCAAAATGAGTTTACTCTCTCAGAATACTGATCGGTTACTTCCAGCCTTAAAACAAATCTTGGACAAAAGTACTTCAGTTTCATTCTTTACCCACACCTTACCCCTGGACAATTCCTAAACAGGTTGTGACTTCCAGTTATTTCTGAATAACCACTTCTGTTGGAGTCATCAGCATCTAAGAAGTTGGGAGTCCAATGCCCCAAAACTCTGCAGCATCTCTGCTCTGTTTGCCGAGCCCCAAAGCACACAGCAACTGGACTGGGTGCTGAAAGAAAGCACAGTGGGTGTGCTGAGAACAAAGGGCTAAACAAGTACCCCACGGTGCTTTTCATCCTATAAAGGTGAATCACAGAATGGTTTAGGCTGGAAGGGAACCCAGAGTTCATCTAGTTCCAACCCCCTGCCACGGGCAGGGACACCTCTCACCAGGTCAGGTTACTCAATGCCCCATTCAACCTGGCCTCATCTTATTTAAGTCAAGAAAAGTATAGGGGTTATGCATGTATTTAAACCATTGCTTGAATTGAATCATGAAGAGTGAAAGCCATGAAAATTCAAAATTCACTGTGGAAAAACATGCCCTGATGAGGATATAGAAGACTTTTAGGATGACTGTGCAATACCTGGATCATCTGTGTGTACACATACATACACACACAGCTTTTAGCACTGGAGAAATGCTACAGATAATGCTAAACCTTTCAGTATCTCTGTGAATTAGAAAAGAAGATGGAAAATAGGACATGGAGAATATTTTTGCATCCATTGTTACTCAAAACTGACAAGAATTAGCAGCTGAAGCCAATTATCATCACACCTCAACCATAAACCAGGATTTTATTTGATATAACATGTTAAAAACCCAACTGTTGCTGATTGTTGTGGCTCATTAACCAGCCAACACTGGGTATGTGCCCTGCACAGACTCATTTACCGTAACAAATACGTGCAAATGGGACTGGAACACTCAGAAACCATACACCCACAGATACTGTGTCAGGCAACCGTTCCTTCAAGGCCTGGTTCTGCTCCTCCCTCCATCTCAGTTCCTCCATTAACCTCCCCATTTGTCTATTAGTTTTGCTTAAATTATGAGTTATCATCACAAAGAACATGAAAGCTGTAACCAAAGACTCTCGTAACTCTTGCCTAACGTAATCACTCAAGTCCTTTCCAGCTAATGACTTACTGTTTGCTTCACTCCTCCACCCACTGTCTGGCTTTTTGGGGGCAAAGACATACTTTCTTGCATGTTGCTAAAGGACTACACACACACCAGTGGGACTAAGAATGCGATAAAAAAGATTTAATGGGAAGGAGGATGAATAGAACATTAGAGTATTTCCCCTTCAGCAGAAAACAGTATGTTGCTACTTCGGTGGCAATGGCTCTTATACTTGGAGAACACTAAGAACTGCCTCCTGTGAGTACCACGCCAGTGGAAGGGCTTTTGGCTCAGCATGCCCATCTGTCTGCTGGTCTGATTCTTCAATGAGACAATCACTGTCTGTTTCTGGGAGAGAATGAATGGAGGAGTTAGTTCAATTATCTGAGAATCTTCAGGATACACTCTGACAGACGATGAAAGGGCTCTAATATGTAATTGAAATACCCTGCACCGAAATACTCACATTAAACCTCGGCTGATTACACACAGGTCTGAGCTATCTCAGACGCTCAGAACAGGAATTGAGTTGTTTATCAGGAAAAGCCAAACTTCTAAAAAGCTGGCTGCCCACTACAGAGCCTTTGTGTTGGGTAAATTAGCTTCAGGAAGAGAATCAAAATGAATTAAAACCACATGGAGATCCTCTCCCTTTACTCCCCTTTTCCCCTTTTCCTTTCACTATATGAATCCCCTCACCAGGAGACAGAGGCCAGTTCAGTCTAATTTAGTTCAGTGTTTTTGTTTCCTAAAGTCTCAGTCTTGGGCTGAGTCCATTAATAAGCTGCAGCTGATTTTAATCTGGATGAACTCAAGACTTCTCTCTTCTTTGGTTTTAAAAAGATTACAAATTGTGTGTTATATAAATAGAGGGGAGAGGGGGAAAAAGAGAAGTAGAATGAGTAAAAAATCTGCTCTCCATTAGCGGACCTGCTGAACAAACCTGTGATTCAAACAAAGATGAGAAATGAGAGTTATGAGGGGAAAAATACACAACTCAAAACTCTAGTGATACTGCACCCAGACGCACTGGTAATGTGGTAACGTCTGACAATTACCGTTAGCATAGTAACAACACCGAGCAGATACTAATGGGACTCCAAAAGTGGCAAAGCAGACGCATTGAAGTCCACCCCTTCTCAGGTAAAATTAATATCACTTTGATTAGCAACTCTGACCTGTTGTATGTCATGTCCCTGGTAACTAAGGTAGAGTAAGCTGGTCTTAGACAAGGTCTTTGTAAGTACTTCTGACTCGAATTAAATGCTATGATAGCCACGTGGACTGATTCAAGAAGGATCGCTATCAAAGGGGTGCTGAATCTACACAGAGCCTTGGATCAATGTTGTGGTACCTTGGGAGAACAACAAAGGTATGTGGGTATATTGTCCTCTAAACAAGCAGTTCTGGGTTCCTCAGGGCACAGGAAAGAAGAAACAAAGCCCATGCAATGTAATGTAAAATTACTTCTCTTTTGTCCAGCAAATCTGTTCTAGATGAGCTCTGAAAAGCATAAAAAAGGCGGAGTAGTCTGCCTATTTTTTGGTATGGTACAATAGCTCAGAAGCTTTAGCACAAGTCTCACTACGCAAAAGGATGAGAGGAGTAAATCCCTTCTCCGTGATGCTGTTTCTCATGACTGCAGTTGTAGATGACTGCCAACAAGGCTGTTAGTACTGCTATGCACCAGTGCTAATATGATTATGGTCAAAATGCTTAGGTATCAGCAGTATCTAGCCACTCTAGGTAGACATCTTTGTTTCTTCTCCTCATGTCACACAGAAGAAAGGAGAGGTGAATGTCATAACACATTTAAAATAAATTAATAACGTTTAAAATACACATTTAAACACGTACAGAATGCTATCAGGTAATACTGCTAAATATCTGAACATTCAGAATGCCACCCTTAAATCATTTTATTTTTGTGTGGGAAGGGGCTAGGCTTGGTTTTCTTCATGCCAACTTGAATTCCCTGGCTGCTTTAATGTCACTCTGAAAATCTATGCACAGCCATAGGGCACTGGATCGCTCGACTCTGTACAAGTCCATGATTTTTAATAACACTGCAATAAGCTGCAAATGCAACACTCATTTTTCTTGATGCTCAACCTCTGTGCTGATGCATCCAAAGTTTCCCTTTAGAAGAATCTTACGAACACTTCATGCGTGACTGCTCTGTTAAAACATGACCACTGCCACCGAGGCAGTCCCTCCCTTTACATGAAGGAACTACGAAGAGCCAGTGAGTGGAGTGTAACTACTCACAACACCCTGCAGCTACAATCCTGGTGAAGAGCAGCACAATGGCAGCCATTTGGAAGAAGTGTTAGAGTTCTCTATCACAGACTTTTCATTAACTCCAGATGAAACTATGGGTAAAAAACTTCTTTCAATCCATAAGGGGCAAAATAAGGGTATTATCATAATATATGAGCAAGATTTTGAGTGAGCTGTATGGAGACTAAAGCTCCCAAGAAGCTGGAGTCTTGACTGTCATCATAATAATCTCAAAATAGAATCATGGAATCACAGAGTCATTAAGGTTGGAAGAGACCACCAAGATCATCAAGTCAAACGCAATCCAATCCTACTCTGTCCACTGAACCATGGTTCCAAGTTTCAAATCCACACTTTTTTGGACACATCTAGGCACATCAAGGACAAGAGGGTCATTAGGGACAGTCAGTATGGTTTCACCAAGGGGAAGTCATGCTTGATAACCTGATAGCCTTTTATGAGGGCATAGCCGGGTGGAGAGATGATGGCAGAGCAGTGCATGTGGTCTGTCTTGACTTCAGTAAGGCATTTGACACAGTCTCACACAGCATCCTCGCAGTCAAACTGAGGCAGTGTGGACTGGATAATTGGGTAGTGACAAGGATGGTGAACTGGCTGCAGGACAGAAGCCAGAGAGTAGTGGTCAATGGGAGTCTAGCTGGAGGCCTGTATCTAGTGGAGTCCTCCAAGGATTGATACTGGGACCAGTTCTCTTCAATCTATTCATTAATGACTTGGGTGGAGGGTTAGGGTGCACTGTCAGCAAGTTTGCTGATGACACAAAGCTGGGTGGTGTCACTACACCCCAGCAGACTGTGCTGCCATTCAGCGAGACCTGGACAGGCTGGAGAGCTGGGCAGAGAGAAATTGAATGGAGTAAACAAGGGTCAGGGCAGAGTCTTGCATCTGGGCAAGAACAACCCCAGGGATCAGAATAGGTTGGGGACTGACCTGTTGGAGAGCAGTGTAGGAGAAAGAGACCTGGAGGTCCTAGTGGACAGCAGGATGACTCTGAGCCAGCAATGTGCTCTTGTGGTCAGGAGGGCCAACAGCATCCTAGGTGGGGATCAGAAGGAGGGTGCTTAGCAGATCAAGCGAGGTTCTTCTCCCCCTCTACTCTGCACTGGTGAGACCATATCTGCAGTATTTTGTCCGGTTGTGGGCCCCTCAGTTCAAGAAGGACACAGAGCTGCTGGAGGGTGTCCAGCATAGAGCAACAAAGATGATGAACACTCCCTGATGAGGAAAGGCTGAGGGAGATGAGTTTCTTGAGCTTGGAGGAGGCTGAGGGGTGACCTCATTAATGTCTATAAATATATGAGGGGTGGGTGTAAGTAAGATGGAGCCAGACTCTTCACAGTGTCATCTGGTGATAGGACAAGGGGCAGTGGGTGCAAGCTGGAACGTAGTAGGTTCCATGTAAACATCAGAAGGAACCACTTCATAGTGATGGTAAGGAGGACTGAACAGGCTACCCAGGGGGGTTGTGGAGTCTCCTTCTCTCAGGACGTTCAAGACATGCCTGGATGTGTTCCTGTGTGACTTGGTCTAGGCGATCCTGCTATGGCAGGGGGATCGGACTAGATGATCTTTCGAGGTCTCTTCCATTCCCTAATGATTCTATGATTTTCTGGTGCCTCTGCCTGGGCTTGGCCATGCAGCCAGATTTTCAACTAGCAATGTGTAAGCCATGATCTGCCAGCTTCTGTAAATGACCGATGTTTGATTCCTCAGAGGAACCACTTCAGAGGTCCAGAAAAGTTTCTCTTTGCTGACTGCTAGCTAATGCTGCCATTCTGTTAACACACATATCTTTTTTATGCAAAGAAAGAGCAAATACACCTCAGTAAAGTAAAAATCACAGCTTTGCCCTAAGAAGGAAATAAAGAGATGTATAAAAAGTGCTAGTAATGAATAATAACAGTAGATGTGCAGAGCCAGACATGAGCAAGAGGAATTACATGATCCTATCAGCTTTTCCTGGGTACAAGCCCTCATCGTAAGTCTCAAATGCAGCGCTAAAGGAGCCTGCATCGAACGCAGCAGTTTTTCATTCTTTGCTAATGGGACAAATGTAACTTGGAAGGGGTCTGTGTGCAATCACTGGAGGTTTTATTTGTATAACTTTTGTGGAGTTTGACTATATTTAATTGCATGTGGGTGGCTGTGGGACGGCAGACAGCTGGGTGAAAAACTATGACAAAAGGAATCTTGTCCCATTTCCTGCCTGTGCTTCATTCACTAATGAGCACTGCTCTGGGTCACTCTCAAGATTTCTTCATCTGTTGTTGTCTCGCCTGCAAACGGGGTACCCCAGCAGTGGAGCTGTTGTCAGCTTGTCTGGAGAGTTTATTCTGCTGCCTCTCAGCACTGCAGCTGTGTGGGACTGGAAGTGCCTGGCTGTAAACAACCCCATTTTTCGTGCTTCTTTTTGGATGACTTGAAGGCCAGTATGAGGCCAGATGTGTTTGCTGGTGTAATCTGTTTATCTGTTTCCCATTTCTTACTGAAAATGCATATCTCAACAACTGATAATAAAGTGAAATCAGGATTTATCTGCTGTCTTCCTTAGTGTGATTTGTGTTGGAAAGAGAATGTTAACATAGTGAGGTCCTCAGTCTCTCCTTTTTTCCTGGAGTGCTTGAAATCTTTATCGAATGAATCTCTACGAGTAAACAGCCAGGCTGGTAAATGTGATGCCATCAGATGCCTGCTGTAGTAACCAATATCCTTGTTGCTGGTTTGTGGAAACAAAGCCATTTTGCTTCTTGAAGAAACCCTGCTTTGCAGCACCACTGCCCCTTTTATTGTTTCTTTTGTTCATTCAGCTTGCTAGAAAAGGTTTCCTCCTGGTAACAGGTTTAGGCTTTTCCAAGAAGCCTTCATAAAAGGCTTTTACCTGTCTGCAGGCAGGTTTTAGCTGTCTCCCACAGTACAGTACACTGTTACTGAGTCCAGTCTCTTCAGATAAAATCCCATTAGAGGAGCCACATCTCTCTCCTCATGTTCAGGGTAGTTCCCTGTAAGATCCAGCAAGGCTCTATCTGGGGAAAAGGAGTAAATCACATCTCACATCTGTATATCAGAGAGATGTCTTATGATTTGTATTGTAAAATGGTATTGAAATAGCTTTCCTTCCCAAGCAAGTGGAAAGGCAAGGCAGTAGGATGACAAATGCTGTAAGGGGTTAGCCTGCCCTCAGACACTAATGGCCCCCATATGCTGCTGCAGCACAACACAGCTGTGCTCCCTACAATTGTCTTCTTTCCAGTTAGATCACAGCCATATCCACCCTCACTTCCCATATCCAGTATAGTGGGACCCTCATTCACAACTAAAAACTCTGCTCAACTCTGTCAGAGATGCTCCATCAACAAGAAGCAATTCTATTAGGCATGGTTTAGATACCAGACTTCCAAACCTCTGGTGTCTACTACATGGTCTTTTATGTCCCCTGTAAATTAAAACAACGATAGATAGATGCATAGATAGATAGATACTGTCACAGAATAGGCTCAGTAAAGAAAATCATAGCTTTGTCATTTCTACAAGAAACTGTTCAGAGAAATGCTCTGAAGTTTCATCCCAAAGGAGTTTTTACCTAGTCCTTTATTACTTAGGGAGAAAGGAAACTCTTTCTACAGTACTAGGGTAGCTCCAACTACAGTAGCATCAAGCCAGCACCTAGTTTTAGTCAATATCATTCTTCCCTGGCAGTATTCAGCAGCAAATCTATTGTCTTCAATTGCACTAATGAATGTTAGGTTCTCAATCAGTCATGCTAGTTCTGTTCAGCAAACGGGCCACCAAAACCCTAAGTAAATACTGTTTCTTCTGTACCTCTTCAATTTTAACACCCAAGTACAAAAACCGTAACTGCATACGTAAACCTCTTTGTCTAGCATAACTGAAGACACCTGCTTCACTGGCACAGAACACACAATTTATTCCATTAAAACCACTCATGCTGACACACGAGAAGAAGCCCTTCCAGCTTTTAGGAAACAGATTATTTATAGGGTTAGCAATTAGAAAAGCAAAACAAACAGAAAACATTTGTATTTGTAAGTTGTGTCTACGTGCTATGGCTTGGCTGAGAACAGATGCAAGTAATCTTGGATTGTTTTCTTCAAAGATCCACCACACGTTAAGATGCTGGCAATGTAAAAAATCCTCCGCATGGGCAGCCTCATTCCCCCACTGCTCCAGCTAGGCTGTCAGAATTTTTCTGTGCTTTCACATCTACTATGTGAAGTAAAGATCAAGCTGGAAGAGGGGAGGTTTAGACTGGAAGTCAGGAGGAAGTTCTTCTTGATGAGGGTGCTGAGACCCTGGCACAGGTTGCCCAGGGAGGCTGTGGCTGCCCCCTGGAAGTGTTCAAGGCCAGATTGGCTGGGATCTTGAGCACCCTGGTCTAGTGGGGGGTGTCCCTGCTCATGGCAGGAGGCTTGGAACTGGATGATCTTTAAGGTCCCTTCCAACCTGAACCATTCTAGGAATCCATGAAAGATCAATCTGTTTCTAGAAGGCTACTTTGGTGGGTGGTCTCAGTTCATTCAATTCTTTCATTTTATTTTCCAGGACATTTAGAGTTTTCTTCCCATTTTCTGTGTTACACTTAGTGGCTTTACACAGCCATGACACCAATAACTAATGAAGAGTATTTGTGTTAGTTTTTTTCTATATCCAGAGTGATTTTACATGCAAGCTGGTCACCCCCAGAAATACAAGGGCCATACCTACTTCGAGCTTGGTCCTAATTCTCCTGTCTTAATCAAGTTTTGTATGTAGTTGACAAACAATTACACCTTGAAGAACACTCTTTACATCTCATGTTTCAGTAGTTTCATGGGATTCTCCTCATTCCCTTTGTATTTTTATCAAATGCTTTCATTTTGCCAAATCAACAAGCCCTCAGGAGACTCGCATTAAACAAAGAAAACATTGATTTTTGAGGCTGTTTCAACAGATTAAAGTTCTTGCTCTGTCTACCGTCATGTTGGCAAAGCATTTACAAACCAGAAAACGTGTGAGTCATCTTGCACATCACGCACCACAGCAACCTGTGAATTAACAGGGCATCAGTACAGGGGTGCAGCCTGAACATAAAGGCAAAGCCAGGAAATGTCTGTGTCCAGAAATATTAGAGCATCATGTACAAGGAATGAACTCCTTCAATTAGAACCAAAACACACTCCCACTTTTTTTAAACACAGCAACAACACAGCATTGTCTCCAACAGGGTGTAAATCTGTCTTTTCAGTGCTTCTTGATACGTAAAGATGGCACATGAACTACACAGCCTGAGTGCAGGACTAATGCTCAGACTTTTGCCCAGTCTAAGCAAACTTCCATGATTGTGAAGAATATCTTGAAATCATAACTTGAGCTTGGCTGATGACACAATCATTGCCTGAGTCATCTGAAAATCTGAAACAATGGCCCTGAGCATGGTAAACGTAATCATTAACCTGTGTCATCCTCATGACTTGAAGGACAGAGAGAATGGGATGGCAGAGATTCTGCCACTTCAGCAGACAGCATCATGGGTGGAGCAGCAGCAGCAAAGTACAGTAAGCCTGACTCAGTCTCCAGCAGATAGAGTCCTGACGCTTCAGCAACACAGATGAACTTTACACTTAGGATACCTGATGCCTGTCACACTCAATAAGGAAATGGCACCTCTTACTGCTCCTGATGGTGAGCCACAATGTGGAGGATGAATCAAACAGCAGAGAAGCAGTAAAGCAGAGGAACCAGGGTTTAAAATCAGGGTTTCCAAACCTTGTATAACCTAAATAAATATTCAAATTGACATAACTGATTTGGAGCTGTCATGCAAGGGAAGCCTAGTCCTTAGATAAACAGTGTCCGCCCTTAACCTCCTGAACTATCAATTTCCCCCAGCTAACACTGCAGAAAGGTTATGCTGCAGTGCCCTGCACTTCCTCACATTTAAAGTTAGGGTAGCCAAGGGCAACAAAGACTCCTTCCTCTCTAGCCTGATAGCAGAGTTCTTCCTTCCTTTTGTTCACATGAAGAACAAACTGGAACAATAACAGTGATGCTTCATTATGATGCTCTCTCCCTCCTGGGCACCTAGCCCTGGTTAGCATTATCTTACCACTTAGTTTTGTTCTAAAGGAAACACTGAATGGCCCTTTCAATTGCTGCTGTTTTCAGAGCAACATTACCTCTACTTCCTCTGTTCTCCAGTCTCCTTATTTTACCAATAATATGTACACTACGATGAAAAAAGAAAAAGGAGAGACAGAACCAACAAACTGAGAAAAATGCCACCTGCAAGGCAAGCAGTAAAGCCATTCAAACCAGCTTCCTCTGGACCAGTCAAGATACTGATTCTGAGCATTAGGAAAAGACCCACAGAAAACTAAAAGCAAAGATAGCCAAAACAACCTAACCTTTGGCAGCTACTGAAGGAAGTGCACATGAGGAACACAGCTGAGGCTTGGATATTACTTTATTTGAAAATATCCAGGCATCTGATCATGCTTCCTGAAATCAGCAGCAGACCCCACCCTTCACATCTCCTGCTTTAGGGATGAAAAGGCCTTGAGTCATTCACCAAACCCACACCCTCTGATCTGTAACGGATGGATAACAAACCCCATTTCCCACAGCCCTAGCACTTGTGCATACCTGCAGACTTACTCTTCTTGAATAATTCATTGTTTTGGACAAGTTCCTAAATGATCTCTCACTTTTCACACCATGAGAAGGAGTGGTAAACACATTTAGTGACAAATGTGCAGTTCCCTGTTGACTGTGAGCCCATGCACAGTCAAGGAGCTGCACTGAAAACTGGTGGCAATGAATGCAATTATCCCAGTGGTGACTGGGAAAGGGAGCAAAGAAGGGTGCACAGCTTCATCCTGAGTCAATGCTCTTTTTCAACAAAGATCTGTTCACAAAGGACACTCTTGAGAAGAGTGTGGCACCAGCCAGCCTCAGTTAGCACCCTGGTGTTGTCCGCAGACATCAGGTGGGTGAATGTATGTACCCCCTGAGACAGAAGAGCAGTTGTTTTGCAGGTTCAATCTGTGTGCAGAAGCTGTCAGCAGCAAGCAGTGTCCTGCCTGAGCTAAGGCAGGTGGGACCAGCTGGAGGGATGTTATTCTCCCCTTGTGTTCGGATGCATCAGTGGAATTTGGGTCATTTATATACTAGAGAAATTAGGACTTGCTCTGACATCTGGCCACCTTTCCTAGGACATGACACATCTTCCAAATGAAAATCAAACAGTGCCTTGGGTAGCTGCTCACCCTTGCTGCTGCTGTGGTGGATAGGAGGCTACGGGTCAGTTATGAGACCTCTTGCACATTCAATTCAGCCTAATGCACATTTGAGAGAAAAACACAGAGCAAACTTGTTTCTCAAGGCAAAGAAAGTATTCTGGGCAAATAAAGGTTAGAGCTGTTACACTCCAGTGGAGCCCTGTTCACTATCCCTCAGCTGGCAGGGCTGCAGAGATAATGCAAGGCCACAAAGCCGTAGGAGAAGAAAGGCTGAAAGGCAGAGAAGAAACAGCAAACCTCTGAGCTCTGGAGTGCCGCTGCATCAAACAGGACAGTGGCTGAGATCCCATTTCAGAACTATCAGAGTTATGCTTTAACCACCCCAGTTCAGCATTTCTGGTGTTTGCTGCCACATTAGAATGCACTGGCTTGATTTTCAAAGCTAACAAGCACCTACAGCTCCCACTGACTTCAGGGACAGCTGCAGCTCTAAACATCAATTTAAGATAGTTTGCATATCGAGAAGAACAGAAGGAAAATAAAAGGCCTATTGTGTGGATAAGAAGAGTTTAAACACTGCTGATGGGTGGTGTATGAGTCCCTTCCCTTTTCAAATGAATTTCACTTCATGTTTTGTTTGGTTTTCCTGTTGATGCATCCTGCACCCTCCAGTGCTAAGCTGGTGGGATCCTACATACTTTTCCTGGCATGTGATGTTTAAAATAAGAGACCTCAGCAATCGGATATCCTCAGCATTTCCAGCTATTGAACCCATCGTGAGTACTGTGATCCCATTTCAGAGCAGAAAAGAAAAGGCATATAGGAATATTCTCCCTGTGCTGGTACAGGGCAGACAAAAGAAAGCTAAACAAACAGGATGTTCTGCTCCTCTGAACTTCAGCAAATGGCCCCAGCAGACAGGATACAGTCCACAGACTTGCAGCTGCAGTGTATGGGCCTGGCTGCCCCAAACTCTGTTCTGGATAAGTCATTCGCAGCACAAACATGGCATGTGGAGTGTGCACCTTCCCACCTGACCATATCTCAGGACTGAAGTCCTTCATCCAGCACACACAGCCTAGAGGACGAACATGATGCTTCCTATATACTAATAAAAAAAAGAGTCTCATTCTCAAACTTACTCAGAACATTCTTCAGGACTGTGTGCTTGGTGGTCATGACTCAGGACACCAGCCTGAGAAATAATTGGAATAAGCTGCTGGAATAAGTTCCAAGTTTATTCACTCAGTAGTATGGCCCATCCCAGTTGAAGTCTTCACAAGAGCATGCAGCACTCTGAGGAATAACCCTAGTGCAGACTGCCTGCCAGCATTCTAGAGGTCTTAACCATATTTTCCAGAAGCAACACTCGTCACAACTCTGCTCCCGTTTGTGGAAGGCTCACCTTCTCAGAGCACTAGACTACATGGGAGATCATCTCCATAATGGAAAAGCTAGGAAGTTAACATGAAAATGAGACTGAGTGGACAATACAGTAAAATCTTTTCAGCAACAGCATCTCCTGTTGAAGTGTCAATTCCTGTTGAAGAATCATCTGCCTATGCTTCCTCTTCATCCCTGCAGCCATGTAGGCACTGCCATGCCTCTGCTGAGCCTCAGGGCAGACCCCCCAGGACTACTGAGGTGGCAAACCAAGGAACAGCTGGGGTTGACAGCTCAGGCTCTAACAAACTGCTGACTAAGCTTGTTGCCTTCTCTCATCTCTGTAACCACCAATTAACTCAATCCAGCCCTGAAATTTAATCTTACAAATTTTTCAGGGGTCTTCACAGAACTGAATGACAAAGGAGCAGATTCTGGTTTCACTACAACAGAAACAATGAGGCCAATCACAGTCATTTACACGATACTAAAAGCTCAAACAGACGTTACAGAAAACATTGTACAGCCCAACACTACTAATTTTAGGGAATGAGTGTAGTAAGTTCTTTTGAAGATCATAGCTGTTTGTTGAGAGGATTTCTTACATGTGTGTCTGCTTCTGTCAAAGTACTATATATTCTTGTTCCATCTTATCAGGACAGATTGAAGTTTACATGACAGGATAATTTCAATTTGTGGTTAATCCAGTTTTAAAGACAGGGCAAGTCTATATATCAGATGCAGAGATCCATGAGCTTGTCCTCAGGTTAATTCTGGAAACACACAGTTTCAAAGAAAATCAGCACTGAGGCCAAAGCAACTGGAACCCTATTTGCAAAGTGTTATCCCTGTGCTAATCAGCTCCACAACCCCCCTTCCCACCCCTCAGCAATATTTTCTAGTTCAGATTAAGTGCTATGCAAACATGCCTGTCTACACAGGATTGCACTCTAGAGACCTCCAGATTTAGACTGTAGCTAACTGCTGGAACTCATGCACTGCCTCCTCCCCAGCACATGAAGCTCTTCTCTCTGGCAAACAGGCTGTATGCTCAGGGATTTTACAAGGTTTTAAGGTGGAGAACACACAAAGTCCTATAACTAATTAACAGTTGCACACACTTCCAAAGTCAAGGCAGTGACTACCACAGTGCTCTACCATTAACTATTGCTTTACAAGACGAAATGATGGTGGCAGTGGCTTCACCAGACATGCTGGTGGTGAAGCTAGGACAGACATAACCCTTGAGGACTACAGAAGAAATCTAGATGAGCCGATCACGGTGAGAGTTGACAGCCTTTTACCTTCATTAGCTGCACACAAAAGCATGAGTTGTGGACAGGCATTTTTTCTCTTCTTACTCACAAATGTGTTTGTTTAAGAACACGGAGTCCATGAAGTCCATTTTAGGTACATTTGGCATTATTTGACAGTTCTGTTGCTTGAAAGATGTGACATCTTGTACATTAAATCCAGGCAATTACTAGAAGGGTCTTGGTCATCTATGAGGAAGTTCAGTTCACAGAACAATATGCTGTCACAAATCACAGATACTACCTCTAATCAAGAGACAGCTTCACTCCTTATGTTAAAAGCCTCTCAGAAAAAAGGCCATTTGCTTTAGCACTGTGCTGAAAACACAGGGGAGCAGCCACTTTGATCAGGAATTCATTACAGAGACTGGTAAGGAAAAGATTTCTCTGAAGTGAGACCACTTTGTCCCCTTGAAAAGAGAGAAATGTCTGCAAATACGGGCTGGTGCTCTCCAGCTCACTGATTTAACACCACTGGATTTTAAAAACCATGGATTTGACTCACACCTGTGTAAATGGGAACAGATTTGGCACTCTGCTGGCACGAAGCTTTTCACACATTACATTTAGTGAAAAATAAGCAAAATGAAATGCTGGCAGTTCACGTGCAGTCTCACAGAGTATTTGGGGACGTGCTTGGCTTTCAGTGCAAGAAAGCGGTCCTGTGTCTTCAGCCTTTACACACAAGTTCAAAAATAAGCAAGGAATTCAATACTTTTTGCCAAACTGGGTCCATCCAGCAAAACAGCCAGCAAAAAATATGGTCAGAAACTTTAGCAATCAGTTCTCTATCTACTAAGGCAGGAGAAAGATCATGTTTGCAGACAGCAATCATTTTATTGGACAGTTTATTTTGTTTCTGCTGGATCTGAATCCAAGACACCTCTAGTCTTCCCTCACAATTAAAATATTTTCCCTCCCACTCCCTTCATTGCCGTTTTTAGTTGCTTTTGCTTCTGTGCTTTGTTCCTTCAGGCTCCGTCTCTTGACAGCAGTGGAGTCCAGCCACTCCAGAGAGGCTATGCTAGAGCTGTTACAGAGCAACTGTTACACAGCTACCTACTGAGGATGCCCTCACCCAGGCCAGTGCCATTCCTGGAAAAGATTTAGTTAACCTCAAAATGCCATGAAGGGGCTGAACAAAAGGACATTTTGGTGTATGTCAGCTACATCTGTCTGGATGGTTTCACCAGCATTGGGATGACAGGAGTCCTATTTTTTCACATTTCTTACTGCCAGGGTAGACCTAACATAGAAACCAATCCTGCTTTTTTTGGTCGCATTCTTACAGACCTGTTAGAAATAGCATGAGGCTCTCAGTGTTCCTCTGCAAATGCAGTTCCACCCCACAGAGAGCCTAACAATGATCGGTTCATCTTTAGCCCTCCAGTAAGGCCGGAAATCACCAGTGGCACTGCAAATCTGTTACCATCTCAATAGCAATGCACAACTTTATTCCCATTGATCTGTCTTCCATCCATTCACACATCAAGTACAACCCTGCTTCATTTTACAGATTATATCCATGTTGCCCCAGACAAAGGCCACTTCATAGTTACAGTTCTTCAACTGAATAAAAGCTTTTGATGCAGTAAATCATTGTCTCTCACTGTTCAAACTCGCACAATACAATACAAATAATGCTGCCCTTTCTTTCAGAATTCCCTTTCTACTTCACTTCTTGTTTCTTTACAAAATAAAATGAGGCACTTTTCACTTGCTTTAGCCATATAAATTAGTTATAGCACTTTGAGACAGTTCGCCACGCTGCACCATACATTCTGTGCTATTCCGAGGTCAAAATGAGCCTCTTTCATTACATTAGTGAAAAATGAAACATAATGTCCCCAGGTTTTCCTAGGTCTGCCTGTTTCTAGATCTTTTCTCTCTCATTACTCTGAAACATAAAACCTTAGACACTCTATTCCAAGTGTCACATACTTTGTGCTTCTACGTATCAGATGTTACCTGCCTCAACACGATGGCGCAGGCACAGTGACGATGGCTGTGCACATAAGATATGTGCAGAAGGAAAGAGAGCAGAAGAAATGGTGGATTAAGCAATAAACTAATTATCCAGTTCTGCTGGCACAAAAATCAACCTCTTCCCTTTAGCAATACAGGGTATTCTGTCCTTTATTTGGGTAGTTAGGGAAACCAATCAGCAGGAGACACAAAAGTTCTAAGGTTAAACTTGCAGGTATTTATAACTTTCTTTCAAAAGGCAGAGTAAAACACAGCAGGATAAATCTTAATGCCAAGTACACTCAGGCAAAATGGCAACCACTTAACAGCCATAGTGCTTTATTCAGCACTGAAGGTCATACCAAGAATGAGGGCCAAAAGTTGAAGGCAGACAAATTCTGACCCGAAAAACAGAAGTGTATAGCAGGAAGGTAGCTAACACTTGAAAACACTGTCAAGGCAAACCAGGAACTCACGTGCTTGATGTCTTCAAATACAAGAGCGCCTTTCTAGAGGGCATGACTCGGCGTAATAGAAGTTACTGGGTACCTGAAGGAATCATGTCTGACATATGGGAGGTCAGTCTGAATGTACTGCTGGTTCCATCCCTCTTTAAACCCCATGAAACTGAAAATAAATCATTACCTAAAAGCATGTCCTAGCTCTCTGGTGTTCCTTTTCATGTGTTTTCATGCACCTGAACTCTTTTCAGCAAAGAGAAATGTTAGTAACTCGGTTAAAGTATCCAGTGAACAGTCCCAATAGACTCTCCAGCTGGCAACCAGCCACCATGTCCCATCCTTTTCAGCACCATCCCCTTAGTAACAGGGCAGTTACTTAGGTGAGATGGAATGAGGCTTACTGCTGAAAACAGCCAGGGTATCACTTGCTAATAGTTAGCTCTCTTTCAGCTGGTATTTACACCCCAGGTTGCTGCCACTTCTAGAGTCAGACTGGGAGGACTGCCCATACAACACAGCTTCAAACTGACATCAGCTTACTCAGCCTATGTGTGTGCATGGCTATGTGACTTGCACCGCTAATCAGGTAGATCTGGAGCTTTTTTACTGTTATTTTTTTAAAGAGTATTGCTTCATACACTGAAGTAGGTATACTGAAGTGGAAAAGCAACAGCAAGTCCTTACACAGAACACACAAGTAAACAGTAAAACTTTCAGTATCCTTCAGTGTCAATCTGTCTCAGATCTGGGAAAAACAGAGATCTGCTGTCAGACTGGATGTTGTCGTCATAATTCAGGTTCCTGACACAGTCATATTACACTACCTTGTACTGCAGAGTAAAGGCAACTGCGTGTTTTGGGGGCTTTGCTCCTCACCCCCTGCATGGCACAGAACTGGCTGAAGTGAGGGAAGGAGGGCCCTGAAGGCTGGCTTTCATGCTGAATCTCTCACTGGCCCATCTTGCTTTCCAATCATCAAATCTCAATTCTGTAGTCAGCGAGTGGAAATAATAGAATGAGTGAATAAATGGATTATTTTCATCCCTGAACACTTCAGGTTTATAAAAGCAAAGAATTTTCCCCCCCTGGCGCCCTTAGGCAGCCCAGAGCTCTCCTCTGACAATGAAAGAGATGCAGTTCAGCCTTCGGTGGGATCTGGTCGAACACTTCTGTGCTTGAGCCAGGCCATGAGATGCAAAGATACCAGGGAAACAGAGCAGCGATTTACACTGACAAAGAGGATTTTGATACACCCCTCCAAATGGGGCAGCATTACCATCTTAATAGCCTTTTGCTCTCAGCTCTCTTCCTGAGGACGCTGGAGATTTTTGCGAATGGAGAACAGTTCCGCTTCCCATTTCAAGTGCAACAATAGCAGAAGGGTTCCTTAAACTGCATCAAATAGCTGCCTGTGAAATCCCTAACTAGCCCACTGCCTCTCCTGCCGTTTTATTATCCTCTGGCCCACAGAACAAAAGGGGAGGGGGGGAGCTGCTCCTCATTTTTAGCCTATTCCACACATCCTAATCCCTCAGAGGTGGCAATGGAAATTACTTGTGGAACTGTTAAATCACACTTTCACTTTGTCTTTCATTCCCCATTCACCCTCACTAATCAAGGAGTTTCCAGCCACATTTTCCAATATCAATCTGTTTATAGCCTATTGGTTAATGGTCCCAGGATGGGACCCCCTAAGTAAAAAGAAAGAATCCTAGGCACTTCAGCCAGCTGCTGCTTTCGCCAGTTCCCACACCCATCCACTTGTTCCCATCAGGCACCCTGAATGTGCTCACCTCCTGACACCAACTGAATCCAACAACAAAGCCTGAATGGGAAAGCTGCCTCTGCAGTCAGGCTGCCGGACAGATCCCACTTGTTAGTGCAACACGATGTCCCTGGGGCAGCAACGCAGGGACATTCCCTCACTGACTGACACCTTACCTTGCATTCAGCTTCCCTTTGGAAAGAAGCACCACCTCTCATAAAAACTTTAGTAACTTCTGCACGAGGCAGCCTGGTGCCACTTTGTGCATCTTATCCAAAGCAGCCGTTTCTAGGTGATTTGCTCACTTCCTTTTTCCACAGAAATAACGAGCAGTGAAACACGGGATGAGAACAGGCAATATTTACTTTGTGCAACTCGGTGAGATGGCTCCCATGGAAGTGCTTACAAGTGTCTGTTAAACACCCTGGACACATTATCAGGGGAACCATGCTCTTCCTTTCTACCCATCTTGGAGATAAATATCTAAAAGGGAAACATAATGATGCAGTCGGAAAGTGAGAAAAGGATCACTCAAAAAAGAGCTTCAAGCTGCTTTCCATATTGCACAATAGAATGCCTGATATCGAGACAGCATTTCCTCAGAGAAATCTAACAGGTATCTCATCTTTTTAAAGAAAAACAGTCATCAGTGTTTTAAATGTGCACCCCACAAATATCTGGATATATAGAAAAGAGCAACTGCCATCCTCCTTATGCAGGGCTATGCTTCCTTCAGAGAGTCCTGCTCCAGCAGAGCTATGTGTTCCCAGGCCCACTTGTTATCTAAAGCTCAGCTCAGTCCTTGAACAACTTTATTCCCAGCTCACAGAAAAGAACTGAAACACACAAAGCTCTCCTCGGAACAAATGCTTCCCATTTCTGAAATGGGGAATCTTTTTCTCAAAGTTTCACCACTTTAACGCTTAAAGACAGAGCAAGAAATCATCTGCCTTACTTTGTAAGAATCAGAAACTCCTCTACAATTCAGAAGAGATTTGAAATAGAAAAGTAGCTTCTCTTCTACCCTGTACTGAACCAAAACATGTCTAGACCAGCTCTTGCAAACCATCTCAATTTAAACTAATACAAACTGTTCCTTGTTCCTGCAGCCTAACAAGGTAAAATTACCATCAGATCGAATTCCCCAAATGCCATCCATAAATACACTGGGTATAGTATCCCAGGCTTAGGAAACACAGGAGGGACCCCAATGTTATCACTACGTAGATGATAGAATCATAGAATCATTATGGCTGGAAAGGACCTTTAGCATCACCAAGTTCAGCCCTTATGCCAACATCTCCCCAGTCGCTAGACCATGGCCTCAAGTGCTCTATTTACTAATGTTTTAAACCCCTCCAGGGATGGTGACTCCACCACTTCCCTGGGCAGTCTGTTCCAGTGCCCAACCACTCTCTCAGAAAAGATCTTCTTCCCAAGATCCAATCTAAGCCTCTCCAATACATCAAATAGCAGCAAAAATGCATCATAGACCAATTTTGTTGCTTTTGTTTTCCAACATTCTGCATTAGCAGAGGCCTAAGGGTGTTAGGTCATTAGAAAATTGATGTATGTCATTGGTCTGGAACAACCTGATTGGAGGTGAGAAAGCGGCCATCAGAAGGCTAACGGAAAAGTCAAAACAAGTGACACACTGGTCTTACCTTGAAGAACCAAGCCTGACTTGTCAATGGTGTAGAAAAATGAGCAGAATGGAGCAACAGGGGATTTAGCAACCAGAAGCTGCAAAACAAACAAGTGATGAATAAGTATACATCTTTTGAACCTACTGATCAGAGCTCAGACCCATGGGATGATCTCACTGGGTCTGACTTCCAGAAGAAGTAAAGCACATTGCTGTAGCAACCAGGTAGTTATTGATCGAGCCCTGGTGCTTCTAGGAGATGAGGTCTTCTCATACACATGGATAGCTCATGCTACAATTTTTAAAGGATTCACAGGTCCTATAAAATCATCAGGGTTGGAAACAACCTTCAAGATCATCAAATCAAACATCCACTCATACAACCCCCAACCACTAAACCATCTCCCAAAACAACATGTCTGCCCATTTGTTGAACCTGTCCAGGGCAGTGCCTCCCACCCCTCCCTGGGCAGCCTGTTCCAAAGCCTCGCCACTCTTGCTGTGAAGAAGTTTTTCCTAAGATCCAATCTGAACCTCCTTTGGCACAACTTGACCACATTTACTCTTGTCCTGTTGCTACTCCCTAGGGAGAAGATGCCAACATCCAGGCCACTACAACCTCCTTTCAGGTAGTTGTAGAGAGCAATGAAGTCTCCCCATAGCCTCCTCTTCTCCTTCAGCCTCTCCCCATGAGACCTGTTCTCCAGACTGCTAACCAGTCCAGTTGCCCTTCTCTGCCCCCCTCTCCAGCACCTCAATGTCCTTTCTATACAAGTACTGCCATTAAAGCATCAAGTTCTGCTTATCTTAGTGCTATCCTGTTAAGTTTATTAATTCCTGCCTGCACAGCATTCACACTCAGAGACAATCCTCAGCACAGCTGTGACTCTGTGTAACCCAACATTAAGCACCATTAGCCATCTCGGAGATGTGCCTGCTCGGCTCCTCCACCAACTGTCTCTCTCTCTGGCCTGCGAAAGCAATGTGGTCCATCCATGGGTCATCATGGAATGGTGCCATTTCAAGTATCTGGATGATCTTTTTTGCCAAAGGAGTAATGCTCAAGGCAAGCTTTATTCAAGGACCTTGCCCTCGGAGTATCAAAATAGGAACTGGAATTCCCTTGGGGTGAATAGCACAACTGAATTTAGCTCAGCACTGGGGAGTGCTGGCCCTCCATGGTCTGGCCAGAAATATCCCAAGCTCTCTGGCTCCATGACGGAGGAAGACACCTCTGTGTGTGAACTCTGGAGACAAAGAAATGTGTTTTTTGACAAGGTATGGGAGGTGGCACCCCCAGGGGCAAACTCATACGAAAGTGCCAGGCTTTACTACTTGGCTGTTTGGTTTGTGCTCACTGCCAAGGACTGCGTCCTCACAGCTTGCCTCAAAATAACCCCCATTTTGTCAGCTACGTGAAAGTGACATCTTAATGATAACTTTAATGAGTTCTTCCCAGACTGCAACCAGCACAAAGACCTATTGAACAGTCCCCATGTGGGTCCTGCAGAAGCTACAGAAGATGCTCTGCTCACCTCTGCAACAGCTACAAAAGGTCAGCTAGATACAGTCAGCCCTTCTGGTGCTAGCCATGTACCCTGGGAAGAGCCTTCCTGTCTTCTCAGATATGGTATGAAGACATAGTTTGAGCAGTCAGATCCCCCTCAGGCTGTGCTGATCCTCTGCAGGGATTTGCTCTAATACAAGGAGGGAGCCTGAGCCGTAACTGTTCAGGACACTGAGCAGGCTGCTGACTTCCTTCCCTTCTGTGCACTGCGTTCATCTGACCCATCCCAGCTGCCTGCCAGCATCATGCTGTGCAACCATCACCCACGTCAGCATCTACATTTTCAAAGTCCCATCAGCTACTGCACCCTCTCAGCCCTCTCTTATGGATTTCTGGGAGCTACCAACAGTAACAATGGTACTTTAGAGGTGTGGAGCACAACAGAACCTCCTGGCTTCAAATGGAGTAAATCGCCCTCCCCCCCAGTTATTTCCAAAGGTCATGCCCTAATTCTGCCCAATGTTCAAACACAGTAAGGGTCACTGCATTAGAGTTTTGGTTGCTGGTGCCTAACTATCAGCAGGGAACCAGTGAGCAAGTTGTATAAAAGCCAAGAGAGACTATGGAAAAGCAAGGAAGTTGATATTCACCAGCGCTGCTCTTATTTCACTGAACAGTTGGACAGTACTGAATCACCCCACAGAAGTGAATGTCCCGTGTGCCTAAGTGTAAATTAACAACATAAAGAACCACAAGTTTGAGCCCTGCAGTGTCCAACATAACCACATTATTTGGCAGCACATTCTATTGCAGAATCAAGCCTTGTGTGTCTTTTCTGTAGCACTTCTAATGCTGACTGTCTGTACAGCATGTAAGTTTCATCTGTACTGTATCTGCCTGATGTCATCTGCAGGCAGGACCACGCTCAGATGTCTTGCAACTCTTCCTCATGTGATTCTGATACAGGGTGAGGAGACAAGACGCTTGTATCTGTTTCTTCCAACACAACCATCATAAGCTACAGCTAGCTAACACTGACATGGTTTTCAGAATTTAAACCAAGCAAAGTCTCCTTTCTTCTTTAGGCAGTAAAAAAAAAAGGCAGGCACATACAGACCACAAGCACAGCCAGAGAACATCAGAGCAGTCCAAATGTCACTGTTTTTCCTTTCAGTCATATGAAGCTGGCAAAACCATGTCAGGATACTATGCAACCTTTCTGAAATACTCCAAATAGGAAAACTGCTGCGGTAGTACTTTCCCCTCTCTCATGTTAATGGCTGTTCTCTCTGGAATGAAGTCCAGGAGAAAGGACGGGCATGTCACACCCCAAGTCCATGATGCACCTCGACAAAACCCAAACTCACTTGCCCCTCATCATGTCGAGGGTCAGCACTTCCCAGTGACACAGCAGAAGGAGGACTCTACCAGGAGGAATGCAGAGTCACTCCTGGTGCTTTGCACGCTCCTTCAGCTCTGAGAGCATGATGGAGAGTATTGGGTGTAAAGCTGTGCAAACGGACAGCTAGAATCTTCCACAGCAGCTTGATGTTGAATTGCAAAGGCTTGAAGCGAAGCAGTTACAGATCTGATATCTAAGGTCAAATTGTTGGCATTCTGTGCAGCACTGTGCACATAACTGCTGCCCTCTATATGCACATGCCAGTGGTCAGACATAAAAGCAACCTTATGTCCCTTCTATTAGTACATTTCTATGCTGTGTATATAAGTATAGAAATATAATAAATCACATCCCTTCAGCAGCACATCGCAGAGCCCCTCTGCAAGGCGGCTGCACAGTTCATAGAAACATAGAATCATTAGGGATTGGAAGGGACCTTGAAATATCATCTAGTCCAATCCTCCTGCCACAGCAAAATCACCCAGACCAAGTCACACAGGAACACATCTAGGCAGGTTTTGAACATCTCCAGAGAAGGAGACTCCACAACCTCTCTGGGCAGCCTGTTCCAATCCTCCTTACCATCACTTGAAGAAGTTCCTTCTGAATCCTTGAAGGAGCTCCTTCTGGAACCTACCATGTTCCAGCTTGCACCCACTGCCCCTTGTCCTATCCCCAGATGACACTGTGAAGAGCCTGGCTCCATCCTCCT
>VZRI01000219.1:105539-117556 GCA_013397515.1 Upupa epops
AAGTCAGTCCCCAAACTATCCTGGCCCCTGGGGTTGTTCTTGCCCAGACACAAGACTCTACACTGACCCTTGTTTACTCCATTCCATTTCTCTCTGCCCAGCTCTCCAGCCTGTCCAGGTCTCACTGAATGGCAGCACAGTCTGCTTTGTGTCAGCTTTGTGTCATCAGCAACCTTGCTGACAGTGCACCCTAATCCCTTATCCAAGTCATTAATGAATAGATTGAAGAGGACTGGTCCCAGTATCAATCCTCGGGGGACTCCACTAGATACAGGCCTCCAACTATACTCTGTCCAATTGACCATTTGCATTAGGAAATTGTCACCAATTGAACAATTGAACCATTTGTCCTGGACTGGGGATGGCTGGCTGAGTAGGTTCTGCAGCAAATATCAGGGTAGTTAAAATCCCCCATGATAACCAGGGCCTGTAACTGTGAGGCTGCACTCAGCTGCCTGTAGAAGACCTCATCCACATCCTCATTCTGATCTGGTGCCTGTAATAAACACCCACAACAGTGTCACCCATTCCAGCCTGTCCCTTGATCCGCACCCACAAACTCTTATCTCTCTCTTCATCTGCCCCTGGACAGAACACAATACATTCCAGTTGCTCTGTCATGTAAAGAGCAACACTACCACCTCGCCTTGCTGATCTGTCACTCCTGAAAAGGATAGAGCCGTCCATGACCACATTCCAGTCATGTGAGTTGTTGCACCAGGTCTCTGTAATTGCCAACAGATCATAATCACCTGGCTGGACACAGATTTCTAACTCCTCCTGCTTTTCCCCATGCTGCGTGCATTGGCGTACAGGCATCTTAGGGAGCGAGCTGAGCGCTCTGATTTCACCTTAGGACAGCAAGAGGCCACCTGGTTTTCACTAAGACCAGAGCTCTGTCCTACTGGTGTGTGCCCATCAACTGTCCCATCCCCCTTCACATCTAGTTTAAAGCCCTCTGAATGAGCCCTGCCAATTCCTGCCCCAGAACCCTTTTTCCCCTCTGGGATAAACCTCTCCAATGTGGACCTGTAAGATCTGGTGTCTTATAGGACCAGTCATTCAAAGAACCCAAAGCCCTACCTGTGACACCAGTTTCTTTGCCAAGTTACATCTGAGGCTTAGAATTACCTTCCTTCTTAGTGGAAGGAGAAAAGCTCAGCCTATTCAAAGGCATTATAGAATTCCAAACTTGACATCAACATAACTTCAAATAAAAAAAGTAATTGTGTATTTTATTTGTGTTTCAACCAAAGAAAAAAACAGTGCAAGGTCACTGCAAACCTTGGTCATTGCAACAGGCTACACAGAGTAGGTTCTTTTGTATACACAAAGAAAAATAAAATGCAGAAGGAAATACATATCCAAAGAAAAGTAAAATATGTTTAAAGGGAAAGAAGTGGAAGTATAAACCAAAAATAACAAAAAATCAAGGTAATGTTAACCCTGGGAAGACTGTTATATGCAACACAAGTGGAAAAAAAACTCTAGGAGCTTAGTGCATTCAGCAGAAAATAGATAATCTCTGTCAAAAAATGTGCTGTAAGAATCAGCATGCAATCACCATACATCTGGGAAATGAGGCGATGCAACAAAACTGAGAAGTAGCAAACAGTTCTCAAAGGGAAGAGGAACAGAAATGTAAACTGGTGGGCTGAGGTCTGTAACTTGATTTCAGTATCATTTAGGGCTTTGGAAGAAATTTTGAAGGTGAAAATAAAGACCTGGAAAATGGGATAAAACAAAACATGGATAGGTGTCATGCCAGGCACACCTGACACTCTCCTTTGAGCATTTTAAAAATCTGAAGTAAATCAGACGTCATCTCTCTGGATCTCTGTGAAGCTTCTAAGACTGCCAAAGAGGGACTAATAATGAAGACAATCAGAATAAGCAAAGAAGTTGAAAGACAAGTTATTGAAAAGAAAACATGTCCTGGATGTACTGATGATAGTGGTCTCTGCCTGTGATGTAGCCAGGACAATGATAGATTACATTGCACGCATCAACACAATACCTGGCAAAAACAAGGGTACACTGGTGTTTCTGTACAAGCTACTAGCAAGCTTTAGTCTGGAATACCACATACAGCACAGGGCACTAATGAACTCAGATTGTGAGTGTGCTGGCTGTGTGCTGCAAAGGAGAATGGAGGGCTTATCTGAGAAGCCACTAGAAAAAATTAGATCAATGAGTCTAGCAAAAATGAAGGCTGAGTGTTGTCTGCGTTGGTGAAAGGGGAGAGGGGAAATGAGAGAAAGGAAAGCAAGAAGAAAAAGAAGAGCTCAAGCTGACAACACTAGTGCTAGAACAAATGTGCAGCCACATAGACATTTTGGCTGGAGATTAAAACATTTATGACCAACAGTAAAATGACACTGGAAAAGCCTTTGGCTCAAAGAGGCAACACTAAGAAAACAGCAACCTTGGGTTTAGGAGGTAGATGAAAATATTAATGAATGGGATATGAAGCAGTGTCTGGGACGCTCTTCATAACCTGGGAAGTATATTCAAGTTCTGTGGACATCTTGAGAAGCATAAAACCCTTACCTCCTCATTTTGTGTGCCAACAGAACTGATAGAGTTAGAACAACAATGACCCTTGATGGTCCCTGTGCAACTAAGAAACTTTGTCATCAATAAATTAACAAATTGCTGGCTTTCAAACACAGACCTTATAATTTAAAGTCGTCTCATCTTTACCTTCTAGTGAGCATCTACTTCTCTCCCTAAGATCCAAGAAGCCACTTGATGATGTGGAGAACACAAGGGCTCTCCCAAGGTAATTCAGAACTTCAGAAGTCTTTATTAACCAGCTGAAATGGAAAACTCTTTAAAAGTCTAATGTACCAAACAATCTTAAGAACATGAACTTTCGTTCAGTCCAACATAAAGTATTTCCTCAGTTCGTTTTTTGCTTCAGTAAAAGAAAGGAAAATACTGCTAATATTCTGCTAATATTCCTCAGGTATAGAAAGGGATTTGTGGCTTAGTTCCCTAACCAGATAAGCAAGAGACCCACCTTCTACAATAAATGCTATTTAATCAAGGAATCAGAGATGAAATTCTGGCCTCACAGGAAAGTTTTTTGTATTGCCACTTGAGTGCAGACAAAGTTGCACCAAAAGGAAGATATGTATGGGGAGGAGTCATCAGCAATGGCAAAGGATAATCTAACACAGTTAAGAAATTAGTCTTTGATTGATTCAAGTTGCAACAGAGGAGGAAAATGTTCATTATGTGAGTGGTCAAACACTAGAATAGGCTGCCCAGGAAGGTGGTTGAGTCACCATCCCTGGATGTGTTCAAGAATCACTTGGATGTGGTGTTAGAAGATAGAGTTTAGGGGTGAACTTGTAGAGTAGGGTTAATAGTTGGGCTTGATGATCCAAAGGTTCTTTTCCAAACGGAATGATTCTGTGATTCTTTCTAACCCATCCTAGCTGTGATGCTTCTGGAATGGAACTGAAAGAGCCATGTTAAACTGCTGTCCCACTGAAGTGCAAATGAGACAGACAGATGAGAGAAACAAAAAATCAAAGCTATTTAAGTTTTGCAAAGACCTAACTTCATAAAATGGTCCAACTTTATTTCCCCTTTTTCCTTTCCAGAGGCATGTTTCCCTGTCAGGGGTTTCTAAACATTATATTTATTATTGGACAACAATGCAGGATAAACATTAAACAGCTGAAGGATGATTCCTGCCACAAGGTATGTTAAGAACAAAAGGGTACTTATGGAAGAGGAAATATATCAACCTTGATGAAAAGGGAATAGAAACTGGATGGAAGCCATAGATAGATAAAGGAAGATGAATGGGAGACAGGCATAGCAGCTGAGAAACAAAAAGCTTAGAGAGAACTGATGATGACAGCAGAAAAATTATACACTACAGTTTATCTTTTAATTAGGGAAAACATTTTATTAATGCAGTTGATTGTCTATAAGCCTCATGGAAGAGATGAATCACAGATATTGATTGCAGAAGTCCAGCAGAAACTAGTAATTATTAGAACAACAGTCCCTATCAATAGCAAGGAAAGCAATGAATTTGAAAATATATTGGATGGACTTTGAAAAGTAGTCTGATAACTAGAAATCAGGCCAGTGTCCTGCCAGAGAAAAGTAAGGAAGATGAAGGAGACAGAGTTTTGTATAAAATTAGTCATCAGAATGCTAGGATGGTAAACTACCAAACAGTGAAAGAAGATGATTTGACTGATCTGTGTGCTCTCACACGGTACAAAAAAAACCCCAGTTTTGCAAGGGAAAACTAATGATTTCAACAAAAGTAATGGACTAAGATATTTCATTGAAATATTTGATGAAATCAGCAATATTCGCATTTGGTACATCATTTCCATTTAGACTGCAGAATCACCCCTATCTTCCCTATATTTTTACTGAGACTACTACAAGAAATGGGTTCTTATCTATGACTGAAGTTCACACAAGTGAAGCCTTTTTTAAAGTTATGGCAGCTTCTTATCAGTGAAAAGAATCACTAAATCATAGAACAAAATCATAGAATCTTATGGCTGGAACGGACCTCCAGGATCATCAAGTCCAGCCCTAATCCCAGCATCTCTCCAACCCCTATACCATGGCCTCAAGTGCTTTAGCTACTTGGTTTTTAAACACCTCCAGGGATGGTGACTCTACAACCTCCTTGGGCAGCCTGTTCCAGTGCCCAACCACTCTCTCTGGAATGAACTTCTTCCTAAGATCCAATCTAAACCTCCCCTGATGCAACTTGAGGCTATTCGCCCTCACCCTATCATTGGAAGAAGAGACCAGCATCAGCCTTGCTACAACCTCCTTTCAGGTAGCTGTAGACAGCATTAAGATCTCCTCTTCTCTAGATTAAATAACCCCAGGTCCCTCAGCTGCTCCTCACAGGGCCAGTTTTCTGTCCCTCTCCCCAGCCTCATTACCCTTCTCTGGCCTTGCTCCAGCATCTCAATGTCCTTCTGATACTGTGATGCCCAAAACTCAAGGTATGGTCTCACAAGTGCAGAGTACAGGGGCACCATCACCTCCCCACTCCTGCTGGTTATACCGTTTCTGATGCAGGCCAGGATGCTGTTAGCTTTCTTCTCTGTTTTTTGCTCTGTTCTTTTTCTGTAGATTCTCTGTGTCTTATCTTTCACATTCACACTATGTGTATGTGTGCACTAAGGACCAGACCAAATGAATAACAAAACTTTACAGCCAAGATACAGGTTGGAATTCAGATCTACTGACCAAATTACATGAGATCTGTGCAAGGAGCTCTGTTTTCACTATGCCTGTTGCCCTTAATGAAACTACACTGGCTTGCTGGGTTTTTTTGCTCACTCATACTGTTGTCCTATTGCAATAAATAATCGCTGCTAATACCTGGTGCATTTCAGAACTCTTCAGTTACACCAGGTTTGCTTGGAAGAACATAGCTGGGCCTTGAGAAGGAAACCTACACCACTGACAGTGTCATTCGAGATCAACTCTCCAGGTTCATTTAGACTTATGTCCTAATAAAATCAGTGCTAAGCTAAACAAATCTTTCCCTTAATTGTGCTAGATTGTCTGGGTGACAATCTTTATGCCAAAATTTCCCTTCTTATTGTAGATTAGAAGAGTTGTTTTTTCAGCTGCAAAAGAGCCCAGGAAAAAGCCAAGTAAGGAAAACAACAAAGTTGATTTTGCATCAGATATCCCAGTAGATCTCATAACTGCTTTTTCTGCCCTCCCTTTCGGCTCTTTTTGGGCCTGATGCGTAGGAATTTGATATATTCTAGAAACTAAAGGGGAAATGCTTGTTCTGCAGTTCATTTACTTTTGAGCGGAAGCAGTGACCCAGTTCCCAGGGCCAGTTCTCTTTCCCAATCCCATGGGTCATTCCGCCTCCAGCCCATCAGAAAGGTGCCTTAGGAGAGCCTAGCAGGCACTAACACCACTGTGGCATCAAGACTCCACACGGCAGTGCACCAGTTATTCTTTGCACATTGAAGCAATAGGATGACTTTTTACAACATAGGAGAAAAAAAAGATCATGCTGTCTGCCAAACCTCACCAAACACTACTGCTCATTAGGCCTTGGAGTTCTCCGAAGCTTCAATCTTGCAACAGCTGCTGATTTACCTTGGAAGAAACTGTTCCTTGTTGCAGAAACAAGAAGTGACCCCAGTACCTTTCCAGTGTTCTTGTGAAAGCTAAATGTAGTTTAGGTACCCTCCAATCCTTTCCTAAGCTCACAGGATACACTTATAAACAATCTACTGATCTCCTGCTGTAAGTGATTCTTGGGATAACAACATTTTGCTTGTATATGGTATTTAATGTGTAGATTTTAAAAAGGCCTTAAAGAGTGAGGAAAAAAATAAACCCATTATGCATTTGGATACATTGAAGTTCAGAAATTAACTACATTCCTAAAGGCTGTTTAGCTGATGTTAGCAAAATCTGTTTAAGGCATTATGAAATCATATTGTCTTCACAAGCAAGTCACTGGAGACTTTGCCTGACTTTATCAGGGACTTGTGTTTCCTTATGGAAAATATTATCCCCTGCTTTGTATCTTCTTCCAAACCCTGTTGCAAGGAAAAGCTCTCTCTGCAAGACTTCTATCCCTTCAAACAGAAGGAAGTTCAGCCACCCCAGCAGTACTGACTATACCTAACGCTTGTTGTCAGTTGAAAAGGCTGCAGGCCAAACAAGCTGAGCAATGAAAAACAGGCAGGTTGAGAGAAAAGAGATTCCCGCAGTCATCCTTCAGCCTTCCAAACCATCTAGACCTCTAGACATGTATATTTCCCCTGGTACAAACTCAGTGCATTGACACAAGGAAACCCTAAGATGTCTGGAGCATTGGAGCGCAAACAGGGAGCAGTGGGGCTGCAAACACGTGCTGGCACTGGGAGTAGCTGTGGAGTCCCTGCTGCTTTCGTAAATATAAAAATAAGGATTTTTACTTTTTTTAAAAATGAATTTGAATTATTTCTTAGGAAAATCATTTGTGCCATGCACAGGACCTGAAAGATGTGGTTCCTTAAGTCCAGTTGTTTGAAAAGGCTTTCATTAAGGTCAGGTTAATGGGCCACAACTCAATAAAACTCTTTATAGGGCAATTTAAATGGACTGTATCTCTCTAAGAAAATCCTTTCCAGAGGAATCTGTTTAGGAATGAGTTTCCTTTCTACTACTTTATAGACAAGCAACAATGGCAGCTAAAGACAGTTTATGAGAGGCATTTCATCAATCCAAACCAATTAGTGCAGAAAAGTAGGCAAGCAGAGTTTGTGTGTACATCCTAAACACATCCATTAACACACATCTGGAAACAACTGTAAAACGAACAGCTGGCCATGCTGCTGCTGTCTCAACCCCCAAAACATAGCAGCACATCTGTTTATTTTCCTTTAATGCCATGCACACAAATTCCATCTACCAAAGAACACTGACAAGAATGCCAAGCCAAAAAGTCCCTGTCTCTCATCTTAAGAAAAAGCAAGGGAGAGAGGCAGATGCATTTAAGATAGTTTTGCAGGGGAAACAGCAACAGTGGGCACTGAACTGAGTAAGAAAATTAGTGAAGGGAAAGACTTTCAAAAACATAAGGGAAAACACGAGATGGATTCAGCATGGGATAAAGAATTCAAAGAAATCTCAATACTAAAATCTCAGCATCACACGCCTTAGCATAAGGAAATTAATACCAAAGAGATAAAGCATTCTCATCAAAATTCTGTCAGATCGCCTTTAGTTTTAAGAGTCAGTGCTAGTGAGTAACAGAGTTTTGGAAATATTTCAAACAAATCTCTAGAAATCACAAACCTAAGCAATATTAGCTGAATTAGAGATAGAGCAATTCCTGCCTGTTCATTTTAGCCCAGCATGAACTTTTAGGGTAACGGTTGATGTTCTTTTGGGTAAGCCGAGGCAGATCACTCACACAGTTCATTAATATTCATTGGTTTTAGAACACTGCATTTCTTATATGAAATTATTTGGGCATGTGCTCCTAATTGAACTACCAATAATTCTGTGACTTGCGCTACAGACTCATCGGAAAGAAGTACCAGGAATTTCTTACACGACGTTAAAGATAGGAGGTGTTGGTCTTGCCATAGTGACAAGGAAATGGGTTATACCTTGAGGATAAAAGGAGGAAGTAGGGCTGTTGATTACTTAGTGTCAAGACTAGAAGTGCAAGCGAGATAAAAGCATTTTATATCAGTTTTTACTTGGTTTTCTGTATCAGCCAGATCCCAGACAGCCTTGCTTTGCAGTCTTCTGACTATATCCTTTATCATCACAAGAATCTAGCAGTACAAGTAGTCAGTGACTGCACGAGGTTTGTGCAACCACAAGTTCTTTCCCAAGCAGAGGCCAACTGAGCTGCTTAGGAGGCAGAGAGATGGAAATATGCTTGGAAAGATGACCTGAAGAGGAAAAGAAGCTGGGAGATTCTGCTTTGCAACACCAGACACAACAGGACATTCAAGAGACAGCATCAATGACTCTCAGTGCCTTAATGATGGCAGTAGATCCTTTGAATGGCTATGGACAAAACAGGACTCTTTGCAAGAGAAAAAACAAAGCTGTCAGAGCACTTTGTCAGTTCAGTTGTTCCTATAGTAATGAGTAACAGTCCCAGGCAATGACTCCAATAAAAATAAACCATCACTGCACGCACATGTGGCCAGGCTTACTCCCAGAGGAGACATTCAATACTTACAAAGGAAAGAAATGGAAGGAAAACAAACAAAAGAAGGAGATAGAAATGAAAACCAAGAATTCTTTAAGAATTGAGGAGAAACAGGGGAGTGGACAAGTCCAGGAAAGAGGGCATTCTCCACATATTCTCTCCCTGCTATACCTGGCTGGCTTAAAATCTTGCTTCCAAAGGGTAGTACATATATACAGTTTTTTGTTATACTACATAATTCCAGGACCTGGGAATCAGAACTCACAGAGTTTTCTCTGTAATTTTGCTACTGTTTTATTGAGCAGTTACATGAAAATCATGTAGCACTCCTTCACTTCAGCCCCCAATCAGGTATGCATGTAGGCATCTGCAGCACCTTCATGGTACTGATGTTCTTGCTAGGCAAGGTGTCCAGAGACACCTTGCTTTCCCCTACATGGAAGGTACAGCAAAAGGATCAATAAGCAACAGGTCTGCTGTTTTCTCAGATATTCAATGGGTCTAGTTCCTTCCCCTCTTTTCCTTCCCCCCCCCTTCCCCCCAGAAGAAAGGCTTGTGTTTTGGCTGCACCCATCCAGGTAGTCACTAGCAGAGATACCAGGATGTAAAACAAGCAGAACCCTGCACTGTTCCAGACATTGGACTTCAAGTGAGAGAGTTCACATACTGTGTACTGCCCGTCAGACAGGGTTTAAGCTTTAATGACTATAATGAGGAGCTCTGAATCTCATTGGACTGGGTAAACATGGTAGGAGACCATCAAGCAGTCCAATGAGTATCAGAGACAATCACAGACAACAAAAGCAGAACTTTCCAAGGTGAACTGCCTCAATGCGCTCCAGAGCATGGACTGTCCTGAGTGCCAGATCTCACCAAATGTTGCTTGTGCTTCAGTCTCCTCTCACAGCCTGTGAGCAGACACCTGAGCCCTCTAACCCAGACAGCCTTTGCCTGCCTGATATATGGAACTTTAATTTCAGTGGCGGGGAACTTCTGTGCCCAAGGAAACGTTGGGCAGCTTCAAGTTCTAACTGGAAAAGAAAAAGCAGTCCCAGTTGTTTCTCCAGTGTCTGAACTGCAGCAGCCTGGCCAGGAACTGTACAAAACCAGGCTGCCTCCAGAATACTTCCACTTAACCAAGACTTCTGGCGGAAGTTCCCCAGCATGAAACATGGAGTCTGCAGGGCCATTCGGCTCCTTCTGCACACATAACACCAGACCCTGTGAAATTCCTCTTCCCAAACATGGTTTCTCTCTCCCTGCCACATGCCTTATTCCCTGCTTTTTAAAATGAATGTTGTCGTCTTTTCTGTTTCGGAGTCACTCCTCGTTTTCCCAGGAGAGTCCTCTAGAGGCCAGGAAACTTCACAAGAGCTTAGCCATGATGATTTCTTATGCTGTAATACTTTTGAGGCCCAAAGCCCTGGTCACTGTCCAATGTGAGGGGTAATTGAGGAGAAAATGTTTGTAGCTTTTACTAAGCAGGAAAGTGGCCAGCCAGTCAGCAGGTTCTGCTCACCACAATGAAACAGCACTGAGAAAAGGGGTCTGCAGATGGTGCTGTGGCTGGACAAAGGAGATGGGTAGCACAAACACAGCCTCCTAGGGGAATTCTCCGAAGTGGCAGCTTGTGGTCACACATCAGACTGGCAACGCATTGGTAGCAAGATGAACAGAAAATTGAAGATCCTTTTCAGAGCCTTCCATACTGTTCCATTTGACTTACGATCTGGAAATAAGCAAAGGGCTCAAGGACATAATTCTTATTATGACACATACTGGAACACTGCCTTACCCCACCACCATGCATCCTGAATCAGGGAAAGGCTCCTAAGGGAGTACCAGTACAATAGCAACAGAGCAGTTCTCAGAATACACGACTGCTTCCACCCAGCCTGCCAGACTTGCCTGGAAGAGACGAGACTGCTGGGGAGGGCAGCACGGAAGCTCAGCAGCTGTGCACTTTCTCCTCCACAGAACCACATGCTCAGACAGAGATGCTGCTGTGGCTGCAGTGGTAGGGATCTAAAAAGCATCCAACCCTCATTACTGTGTGGAGTGGATCAGCTTGGTGTCATTTGCTGGCACGACACAAGGAATAAACATTCCTATGTTAGTGCATATGCATTCTTCTCCCCATTTATTACCTTTATTACTCTTCAGATCTCTGTGAAATTTCCTTGTGGTAGTTGTACAAACATATTCTGCACAAATAAAAAAGCATCAGCTGCAAATTTTACTGAAGCCTGTCTTTAACATGTCCCAAATCTTTATTAAGACAATACTCATTCTTTCTTTCAGCTTTCTAAACCAAGAAGCAGCTCAACATTATTGCTTATAAATGGAATGGGAACTCATCCGCTGTAAAAGAGCATCCCAAGCATGCTCTCCCCATCCCACATTCATTGTTTTTTGACACTAGTGAAAACAGCAGTGTCCTTTATACTTCCTTGATGTAAAGGCATAATCCTAAAATCCTAGGCTGAGGCCAAAAAGGTTGGGAATCAACCAAGTCCTAGACCACAGCATAAATATTTTTCACCACATGAGTGATGCTTTCGCTATGAAACAAACAAAATCCCTTGCCAACTTTTTTTGTGTGTTCACTTTGTTGTCCTCCTAAAAGTAAAGTCCAAAAGGAGCCAAGCTAACACAACACTGCTGAACTCACATGCGCACGACAGCAACGTTATCTTATGTAAAGCCTCCGCAGAGCGTATTTTAGAGTCCACTGAACATCATAGAACAAGGACAAGAAGGGAAAAAAAGAAAGCTAATGGATCTGTGAGCCAATAAATACAAATACAGCACATCCAGTAAAGGCTGGACAGCCCTCTAAGACCAGAAACATCATTGCACAACCCATCAGAGCTGAGATTTTTAATGACAACATGCCCCAAATAACCATCAGCAGGTTAATAAACCCTTTTATGTTGGAGAAGAAACAGAACCAAAGATCAGAGGGAATGATCACCCTCTTCAAAAATGACCAAAAGTACAATTTACAGCTCACAGATATTCTCGTGCATGGGGATTATGCTTAAAAACTTCTGGTTGGTCTATGTGGGATCATCTGAAAAGTTATTTTGGTCTTTATTCAAAGATAGGTATTCAAGTTGCCTCTTATTTATTCAAAAGACAAAAACACTGCTGTTGCAAAGAGAAGGAACAACTGTAGGAAAAAAATTATGAGAAACATCTTTCAACCTCTTATTTCCTGCAGTGGCACCCAGATGGCAACCTCTAGTAAACTTCTTACAGAAAGTTCTTTGGCTTCCCCCCCCCCCCCCCCCCCCCCCCCCCCCTCTCGAATATAGCTGTAAAAACACAA